>OLKM01004054.1:0-26032 GCA_900291075.1 Melanogrammus aeglefinus | reverse complement strand
ACCTCTCTAAACCCCTCCACAAAGTCCCGATCAGTGACATTCAAGATGGACAGTGCAAGCCTAGACCAGGGTCCTCACGGTGAGGGATCCAATCCGATCCAGTTGTGTTGTGTGTGTGGGGGGGTTGGTGGAGGGAGGGGATTTGCGAGTGAGTGGTGGGGTGATAAAGTCAAAGGGTAGACATACAGTACTTCATGTAATATTGTACATACAATACAGACAGACGGACAACACAACACATACACATAGAAAGCCATGGTGGTCAATTATTGCACCCTGAGATGCTCCTATAGATCGTATCTAATTGCTATGTCACTACTAATGTAAACAACTAAACGATCCACCTTTCCATGTGTTTCATCTTAGTCATTCAGCAGGCAAGAAAAGGCATCCAGAAAAGTAAGAGACAAACTGCGTAAAGAAAACAAAGAACTAAAAAGGAAACTTCAAACATCAGAAGAAGCAGAAAGAAAATTACAAGAAAAGACTCCAGCAAGCAACAAGAATAAAGAACTCTCCCAGGTGCAAAGTTCCGTCAGTTGCTTGAGGAATTGTAAATGTGAACAGCAAGGTCAGGAGAACTTTACTGCACACACGAAGCCTTAATTCGTGATATTGGTGTGGAAATTACAAGAATGCGCGAAAGGAATCAAGGAAAGAAAACGGTTGCTGTAAGTTGTGTTGGAGATTGTTAAAAAAATACAGGCTGCAGGAGGTGCGTCTGAGACCACACTAGTGTGGCTTCTCATAAGAAACGCAGAAACCTGAGTTGAGAGAGATAAGGCACTACAACAGTACACTGATAAATCTCTGTGTTGAGCAAGTGAGGCATTGTTCTCAAGAGATGATGATGCAAGTCGGATTGACGACAGGGAAAAAGCAAACAATAACAAGAAGAAAAATGAAAATTGCAAAACGATTCCTTGTAGACACGATGAAAAACCTCCACAGGAAGTTTCTGGCCGAAAAACAACAACAGCCACATTTCCTATGCCCTCATTTTGCATAGAAATGTGTCCCCACCCAAAAGGGTGGACAACCCTTTTGGTTGTCCACCCCTCCCTTCATCAGACCGTGACATCATGCCAGTGCAGGTTTACATGAAAACTAGGCTTTCTGGCTGACAAGCTTGTTGTAGCTTAAGTTATTGGAACTTCAAATTTAGAGAGCCTCACAGAAACTGTGTCTGCTGTGACATTTGGCAGCAAGACCTGCATGTATGGAGAATGGTGAAGACTTTGCAATGAGCAGCAAATGTTACCCTCTCAAACTCATATGATGGTGCACAGAAGGTGACCTATATGCAGTGGGCCACAGAATAACAAAGCAAAATCAAATGATGAAGAGAGCTCGGTCGCAAAAATAATAACAGTCAAACAAACCATTGAGAGCAGTCAAGAGGAGCTTGTTAGAGAGGTCCATACACACCTCACTAAGTTGTAAGAGGCATCTCTTCAATAACAGTATGCTATTACCGTGGACTGCGGCAGCTGCATGGCCAATGATGAAATGCCTTATCCAATTGACTTCTCTGAGAACTTTTCTTGTAAATGCAGTACTGAAATTCAGTCAGTTACACTTTGGATCATCCACCAACAGGCCACACTGCACACAGGGTCATCTATGTGGTGGAACTCAGAGCCAACCTTGCCTTACCTCCATCTCACCATCCCAAGCACAAGAGTCCAGCAGCCATTTATTGGGAACATTTGAAACTCTGTACTGGACTATGTACAGGCCACAACATCAGAGGTTTCTGTTGTGCATATGTTTGAGTGATGGACCCTGTACGCAGTCAGTACAGACATAAGGAACCTTTTTTCTCTTTCAGTACAGAGCTGCTTGACAAGAGAAGGTCTGAGAGGTGTAACCTGGAATTTTTTTTCGTAGTCCAGTCACGGCAAGGAGCATCCTAGATTGGTTGTAGTGCTGCCTTAAAAGAGATCAGCAGACGAACCTCATCAGCCATGGCCGGGACATCATCAATGCTTATGAGCTATTCACGGCCCTCTCCGAGACGGACACCTCAATGAAATTGTATTTAATCGAAAATGAAGCTGTTGAGCTGGCACTGCAAAGGATGCCGTCCACCATTCCACCAGTCCCAGGAACCATGCGCATCCATCAGGTCATCACTCTTGATCATCATGTCAGCTGCATGTGCTCCACCAATGTAAAGCTTGAATGTGAATGCTGGAATACCAAGCATTTTCAGCTTTGTTAGCAAATATCCCAGCTACTGTTGTCACCAGCTACTGTGTGTCCACAAGGGCAAGAAACCAATTCAATTGGGATGATCCTGGCGGTAAATAGGGGGAGTGGTGCGTGCTCACCTATGACAAGGCATTGTACCCGGGGGATAATCCTTGCCACAGATGAAACGAACGTACAAGTCAAATGCATGCACCATGCTGGAAGAACCAAAAACAGGTTATTTGTGGCCTGTACAGAAGGATGTGCTGTGGTATGCATTTTGACGATGTGCTTGAAACTCATCCCACCTCCTCAGCCCAGTGACAGGACGTGATTCACGTTCACATGCACATTCAGAAAGAGATCTGGGACAGACTGCTTGACTGAAGGATGAAATGTTTAATAAAAATTGTAATTGTGTATTAGTATGTGATTGTAATGTTTATTAAAAAAAAGCTAAATTTATTTGAATGTCAACAATACATTTATTGTTAAGAGCGTAACTGTGTTGAGTATGTTACAAACTGATTCCTGATTAAACTGATACAGCGTTCAGCCCAGTCATTTCTTCATTTTTGTCCTTCTCATAGGACAGATTATTTTCAAACAATGTAAAATATTACATACTTAATGTTATGTTTTCTCTCCTGTTGTTCATTTTAATTAATTAATTAAAGTCCATTTCAGTTTTGATTAAATGTTGGTGTCATTCATTCAACCCTGTTTACAGTGTGTTCAACCCTGTTACTTGATATATTTTCATATATTTTTGGAAAAATAATAACAAATATTTAGATATAATGTTTTGTTGAAACTGTTATGCAAAGTTTGGAGGAACAAGTAGAAAAATATGGGGAAAGTCGTATCTATTTATTTATGTTAAAAGTATATTTTCAGGATTTATGAAGACCGCTTGTACAGTAAGTTGCAATATCCTACTTGAAGTTAAATGATCATTATTTAGATATTATAAAATATACTTACAAAAAAGTCATTCTTACACAAGGACAGGTTGATTTACCTTGATACTGGAAGAATTAGTTTGAATATGTTTTAAATTATTACTCATACAGGAATTCAAATTGTCCCGTTACGGGGTTGAATTTATAACAATCTAAGTGCCAAAGAAACTCCTAATAATGTTTGGGATTCATGCCTAAGGTTGGGAAATGTATTTTCACAGAGGTTCAAATAGTCCTTCATCAGATGCAATGTTCAGAAACCCAATTTTTTGTGGTATATTTGTCAGTAACCAGAGAACCCAATGTGCACCGAATTCAGAGAATCACCCAGCTGGGGTTGATGACTTCTGTGTCCTGCATGAATTTGCACAACGTTTAATTTCTCTGTCTGTTGTCTAGGCTTCCCCTAGCTTATCCTCATCTATAACATATCTATTTGTTGACAGTAGTAAATTAAAATGATTTGTCTTTTCTAGGTAAACACACCCCTTTGAGCTGGTTGGGATGGACCTCATAGGAAAACTCACAACAACAGAAAGAGGAAACCAGTACATCTGTGTCATGATCGACTATCTCACCAAATGGCCGCAGGCCTACCCGCTCACATCCAAAAGGGCGAATGAGGTGGCAGACTGCATCCTGCAATTCTTTTATCAGTTTGAGGCTCCAAAGTGGATCCTCACTGATCAAGGAAAGGAATTTGTAAATGAGGTACAATGGCATTACTCTTAATCTTGCTACAAGCAATATTTTGTGAAGTATACTGAAATTATAATTCACTGTATACAATTCTTTCACAATCACAGATCAATAATAACATCTGCAAAATCCTTGGGATCAAGCGAAGCCTGCGTGCCCCCTACCATCCCCAGACTAATGGGCTGGTGGAGAGGATGAACGGGACCATTCAGAGGTGAGTAATGCCGCTGCATATTACTGTACGTATATTTTCTTGCAGAGAGCTTGTACTGAACTTTGATGATTGATGATTGAATATGTTGCTAACAATAATTTTAAGGTGATCACAAAATAGCATTGTACAGACAACGCACCTGATAAGAATAGACATGAAGCAAGTTCTCTCAGTGTGCAGTACTCCACTCCTTTCAATCTTGTATTGTTTACCTGACCCATGTTTTACTGGCTTTCTCTCGACTTCTGTGACTAAAATGACACCTGGTTTGTTACTGATGGCCAATTGTAGGTGAATGCAGCATCAGTGTGACTCTCCGTTCCTCTTCACGTCACTGCGGTGACTTGTCACAGACGCCACCTCCAACCAGCCGCCTCCACGTCACTGCGGTGACTTGTCACAGACGCCACCTCCACCCACAGCTCCGGTGTCTCCACTGAGTTTCCTTGTTTTCCTATGGTCACAGTGCTGTGAATGTAAAAACATGGTGACACAACATGGCAGCCAGGATCGAGCTTACCTGCTCTGTTTATATGAATGATATGAACGGCATATTCAGAGCTTACCGGAACACTTCAGTTTGTTGATGGGGGTGATTACTGATGAATGATAAACATACTTTTGAACTAAATAATCGGTTTTACTGAATAGATAACCAGAACACTTGTATTTAAGCACTTGTGAACAACGTTTTTGTTTCTCATTCCATTTCAGAGCACTGAGGAAACTTGTCGGGGAGAGGCCAGACACCTGGGACCAGCATCTCAGTGCTGTGATGTTTGGGCTGAGGACGAAGACCCAAATTACAACCAAGTATTCCCCATACTTTTTTATGTTTGGGAGGGAGGCCCGTTACCCTTCCCAGGTCCCTGAGGACTACATGGTATTTTATGTTGTAACTAATGGCTTTAATTATATGTCATAATATATAGTATTATGTGGTGTTCATATAAGTCTTATTTCTAAAGATTGACAGCAGTGTGGAGACAGCAGTGGGGAATGAGAGCCCAACGGACGACGTTTTGAAGCTCAGTGATGCTCTGCAGGCTGCTCGTGACAACATAAGCAAAGGGGAGAAGAAGAAGAGTCGCCCATCCACAAACCCCCCACAATTCAATGTGGGGGATAAAGTATGGAGGCTCAATGTGAGGAGCCAGCAACGAAAAGGAGGGAAGCTGGAGCAGGATTACTTGGGGCCTTCCATGATTGTTGCTATTCAAACCAAAAGTGCTGATCTTCAAAATGAGAAGGGGCGTGTCTTCCCGAAGATCAACACTGATCACCTGAAGAAGCACATCGAGCAACAGCCCCAAGTACCTCATAAGCTCACGTCTTCCGCTGCGGCCCCCACTGCCTCTGCTCCTCTATCAGCAGCCACCTCTACTCCTCCATCAGCAGCCTCCTCTACTCCTCCATCAGCAGCCTCCTCTGCTCCACCCTCAGCAGCCAGCTCCTCTGCTCCAACCTCAGCAGCCAGCTCTTCTGCTCCACCCTCAGCAGCCTCCTCTGCTCCACCCTCAGCAGCCTCCTCTGCTCCTCCATCAGCAGCCTCCTCTGCTCCTCCATCAGCAGCCGCCTCCTCTGCTCCTCCATCAGCAGCCGCCTCCTCTGCTCCTCCATCAGCAGCCGCCTCCTCTGCTCCTCCATCAGCAGC
The DNA here is from genome assembly GCA_900291075.1 of Melanogrammus aeglefinus. Classification (NCBI taxonomy): domain Eukaryota; kingdom Metazoa; phylum Chordata; class Actinopteri; order Gadiformes; family Gadidae; genus Melanogrammus; species Melanogrammus aeglefinus. The sequence goes on along the minus strand of OLKM01004054.1, from coordinate 20,310 downwards.
CAGCTCCTCTGCTCCACCATCAGCAGTCAGCTCCTCTGCTCCACCATCAGCAGCCACCTCCTCTGCTCCACCAGCCACTGATCCGAAGAGGGCTTCTGCCATTTCAGGTTATACGCTACATTCCCCACATCATCAAACTCCACATTGGACAACCCTGTCAGCACGCTTGTGGTTGGTTAGGTTGGTTGTTTTAGGTTGTTTTTTTGTTTTAGGTTGTTTGTTTGTTTTAGGTTGTTTGTTTGTTTTTTTGGTTGGTTGGTTGGGTGGATGAATGGATGGATGGATGGATCAATTAAACATGCCCTTACAGAATTTCATACAACTTTAAAATGTCCTTTTCCAGATGTCAAAGATGCCTGGGAGGGCAAGAGGGTTTATGTCCTCCTTTCTAAGGCTGGCCCTTATAATATTTTTTTTGAGGACATATATAACACCGCTCCACAAAGGGAGTTAGAAAGTGAGGTGAGGTGTTAACACTCTTTTCCTTTATTGTTGACCTATTGTAAATACTTTCAAGTAGACATAAACAACTCCTTTTCTTTTTGTATTTTACCCTCTAAAAGTGGTTCTAAAGTGGTTGTTTTTGTCAATTACAGGTCATTAATGCATATATGGAGCTACTCGTCCGAAAATTCAACAAGGACAACACAAGCCGGGCATTTGCTCTTGACAGCTATGAGATCTCACGGATCTGGGAGGGCAAGAAACCAAAAATTAAGGTACTAAACTAGATTCTCTCCAGCTTTACACCACAATAAAAAAATATCACTGAACATTTTTGATGTATTATCTTATGTTACAGATAACCCCACAGCAGTATGAATACATCGTTGGGGTTGTCAATAAATCTCACCATTGGATGCTTGTGGTAATTAACTTTCCAAATAATTTGTATGTGTGTGTGTCACTAAGTTGGTACAGCATATTACTGTTATTAAATTTGTATCTTCATATAAAGGCCATCTTACCATCCCAAAAAAAAACAATTTTTCTGGACCCACTGGGGGAAAAGCAAGCATCTCTGATCCACTGCCGGGATGTCACAAGGTAATATATTATAGACTGCTCAAAAAATAAAGGGAACACTTAAACAACACAATTTAACTCCAAGTTTATCACACTTGTGTGAAATCAACCTGTCCAGCTATGAAGTAACAATAATTGTGAATCAATCTCAAACCAGTTTTTGTGCAAATGAAACAGACAACAGGTGGAAATGAGAGGCAATTACCAAGACTACCCCTATACAGGAGTGGTTCTGCAGGTGGTGACCACAAACCAGTACCATGTTCTCGTCGTTTCTGGCCATTGCTTTGGTCACTTTTGAATGTTGTTAGTGTTCTCAGCCCTAGAGGTAGCATGAGGTGATGTCTACAACCAACAGAAGCTGCTCAGGTTGTGCAGCTCATCCAAGATGGCACATCAATGTGAGCTGTGGCAAGAAGGTTTGGTGCAAGGACCCTTGGAGTCCTGTGACTAGAACTGCCTTCTTACACCTGCGCAGTATAGCTAAGATTAGTTTAGTTTTTATTTGTGCAAATAAACAAGATTAAAAAAGGCAAAAAGATTTGCATAGACATACATAGATGCACGGGTGGGACAAAAGAAACCCCGAAGGGCTTATTAAGGATGTCCACCTGACATTAAAATACAATAAGGTAAAGAAAATAAAGTAAAAGAAAAAAAGACAAACAAAAGTAAAATTAAAGATAAAACAACTACAAAGTCATTTTACAAAAATGAGAATACATTTGAAAAAAAGCAAAGTAAAGATGTAACTAACAAGCAAAAAGACAATACAGCATACATTCAGTTTATCACATTATCATAGGCTTTTAAAATTAGGTACATTTTAAGATATTTTTTGAAAGTACACTGTAAATTGTAACGTGTTGTTCAACTTAAAAATAAGAGTGAAAGGGCTGCCTTAAAATTTCAAGTTAAGTGAAAGAAAATAATTTGTTATCTAAGTTAAATATTCCTTGTTGGGTAAAACACCTGTGTTAGTTTGGGTTGATTTATCTTTCATAATTGATTTAACTCATTCAGGTAGTTGTTTGAATCTGAAATGGCCAGTTGTGTAAACCTTTTGTTTCAGTTAAATTAACTTGGATTTGTCAATAGATTTAACTATTTAGGGTAGTTGTCTGAACTAGCAAATCTGTTTCATTTAAAATTAAAACTGTAAGTTGTGTACATCTTTTGTCAGTTAACTTGACTTGGATTTATTAATTGATTGAACTGCTTGGTTGTTATTTGAATTTGCAAATCTATCTTAGTCTAATTAAAATTGTCAGGTCATTTGAATTAAATTAATCAATCATTTGAACTTATCCAAGATGTCTTAGAACTTTGAGTGCGTTTGCTTCAAAGAAATATGACAAACAACAATTAACATGCAGCCAGTTAAACATTTAGTGGAGCACACACCTTTTACAGAACCTCCTTAAAATTTACAGCATTGCAAGTATTATGTGACAATACTGCCATATAAGAGAACAAATGGCTTTACATAATGCTCATTTGGCTGACACCAAAAATTATATAATATAATACTGTCAGTGGAGGGCCACAAAGATCAAGGATAACATTCTCATCCAACACCACAGGACATATTTCAACAGATCAGTTTTTGATTGTATGAAGGAGTACAAGTCTTGAACATTCCAAGTATCAATTTGTCGATACAAATAAATGAGTAGCTTTAGATGTGTAACATTTTCTTGAACTGCACACATGCCTGTCAACATAAAACTGAAAATGTTAAATGCATAAATGTGCACACTACTCAGCATCTCACATTTGTTGAATTTTTCAACCAAATCCACTGGACTAATTGTTTAAATTGCTGTGTCTTGACCAAAAAGACAACACTTTTTGATGCAAAATTGTCAAAAACCAGACAGAAAAAACAGCCGTGTCTAGAGTTGAGCCTGTGTGGTATTCAGAAGACTTGGTGTGCACTTTCAAAGTTGCTTTATCTTTAGGAAGCTCCGACATGCTACTTAAATTGCACAGTTCATTGTCGAACTTGGGGTCCTGATACTGAATCACAAGGTCGCCCTCCAGTCCCAGTTTGGTCTTCAGGATTGAGCAGAAGTCATGAACAGTCTCCGGCAAGGTGTCAGTGGCAACCTTTCTTATGTCATTTTCGCTCAAGATGATGCGCAGCAGCATGATGAAACTGAAATGAAAATAAAATCCACAGAAATTACATGATTCCACAATAGGCCTATCTCACAAAAATCGGAAATGACGTCACACCGGGTAAACATTCTTCCGGCGAAGTCATTTTTGTATTGCCGTCAATGCAAAAAAGGACTGTTTCTTCGCCACTTCCCTGGTGGGTTTTCCCAAGTTGCGATTTGAGGATGTGCGGCAGATTGTGGAGACACACTCGACAACACCACAGTCCAGGCTGGCAAAGGGGTACAAGTATTTTGTGGAGGAGTTTGTAGTTTTTACGACTGGGAACAGCTCCAGTATTCAGCCTAGCACTCCCGTCGGTATAATCAGCCGCTGAGAAATGCCGACTACAGACCAGTGTGTATATGTGTATATATTGTATTATTACTGTGTATACACGCGGTTGTGTCACATTCATATTATTACTTGTTAAATGTATGTTGTAGATATATATATTATGTACATACTTACATGTGTATATTTAATTATATAACATAACATTTTTATATTCATTTATTTTTATTAAACATACAGAGTAAGTAATAAGAGGGGTGGGAGTACATAAGTTTTTACTTCTTCTCACTCCTTTTCGGATATGTTTACAATTATGTTTATTTTTATTTCTTGTTTCTTTTTGCTTTTTATTTTTACTATTACTATTATTATTTTTTGTTTTTGTTATTCATTCTTGAATAGCTTTATTGTGTAATTGGCAAAATTCGTTGTTTTTGTTTTGTCTACATATTCGAAATAAACATGAAAGAAAGAAAGTGTACTCCCCTTCTGAATCACGAAATTAACTCCTTCATCCCGTCTGATCGCCCTGACCCACTGCTGTCTTTGGTCTGTATTTAGTTGGGAAGTTCGTGGAAATTCAAATACGGTTGTTTTTGTTTGGAATTGGCGCATAGAGGTACTCAACAGAAGCTCTTGTTTTTTGACTGCGCCATTGTCAAATATCATGGACTACGCGACCGGAAGTCACTTTACCCGGTGAAGGCAAAATCGAACGCCGAACCAGGAAGTTGTGAGATAGGCCCATTGGATTGAGTGTGGTCAAATTAATAGAATTGAAAATATGATCAGTGGGGTGTTCCACAAAGCCGGTTTTATCACATAACCGGGTAAGTTAACTCAGGGTTTGCGGTAACCCTGGGTTTTCCGTTCCAAAATCACCACGGTATGTTAGTTGCTATAGCAACATATGCTCCGAAGTAAACCTGGTCGGAGCAGGTTTTGCGCAGGTTAAGTTTGAAACATAACCCGGTTTTGGGTATTTAAACCCAGTTCACCGCAGATTTCATGTGTCAATGGCATGCCCTTTTGATGAGAGAACTGCTGATATCGGAGCACAAATTATACGTGCAATCCACCGGGAGCGATTAATAAGACCACGGCTCGACATCTTGGCATATCGGATGACTTTTTGCTGGAGAGATATAGATTATCGCGCAAATCTTTAATATATTTAAATAGCCTTCTCCAGCCTTACATAGCCAACACTACCAATCGAGGACCCTCAGTTCACTCCAGACTATTTGCGTAGCCCTCCGTTTTTTGCAAATGATAGTTTTATCTAGGCTATAAAGTTGGAGATGCTGAGCACATCTCAGTCCTTTCAGATGACCCATCCAAGATTGTTATCGGCCTCGAAGGGTTATGTGGTAGGAACGTTAAGAATGCTTAACTGGAACTGGAATTTATAGATTCATGGCTCAAATATTAAGGATCATGCTTTTGACGTGTAACTAACGCATTTACGCGGTCAGCGATCCGCTGCCAGGCTTTGGTTCTCCGGGTTGCAGAGGCTTTAGCTTTCCCTTTTCTTGCGACAGTAGCCATGTTTCCATCCAAAGTGATTCGCATTACTGGGCAATGCGCATTAAAAGAAATTCAAATCATGTGTGTTTCCATCAAAACACACCATGAAACGGGCCTTTGACTTTGGTGAAAACTACAAATTCGCGCGAGTTTTCTAAGTCACGCGAGATTTTCCGCGGGTTGGCATGGCAACCAGCCTGTAAACATTCCGTCGTTCCGTCGAAGCAGTCGGGGTGGAAGTGCGCTACGTCACACTTGATTCGCATACAGCTGTTTCCATCCCATTCGAATCAACCAAAACCCGGCCATAGCGAGCGTATTTCATTTTGTGCGAATCAGGGGATTTTAATGCGAATCACGGCGTTTCCATCATCATTTTCCGACGATACATCTAGATGCGCATTTAAACAGCTGATGGAAACGCACCTAATGTCCTTCTCCTCGCCATAGCTCTCCAGGAGAACCTGGAGTTCCATTTTATTAAAATAAGCGGCCCGTTTCGCCATTTCGATCAGGGTTTCCATGATCCATACATCATGTCTTTTCAGGTGGCGCGTGAACGCGCACAACCCTGGGTTAACCAACTCCGAGTTGATTGAACTAATGCATAACCGCTGCTGTGGAACCGAAAACTCTGGGTTAGTCGGCACAGGATCAATCAACCTAGAGTTCAGCGTTAACTCCGTGTTTGTTAAACCTCCGTTCGTGGAACACCCCTCTGGTCTTTGAAGTGTCTGTTATTTATTTGTGCATTGAAGTATCATTCTGAAACTCATACTTGTTGATATGTGCACTGAAATGAAAAGTGGTACTGCTCCGGTAGGCAGTGTGCCTCAGGTGTATATCATTCCATGAATATCACTTTGGCCCCACGACGGACATTTTTGTCCAATGAGGGAAATTTCGAACATTTTTTGGCCATAACTTTCACTGAAAAACTTGCCACTATTTCTAGATTTTTTAAAAGCTTTTCTAGATTTTTTTATTTTTTAATACTTTTTTTTTGGATAAAGTTTACCCTAAAGAAAAATAGTTTTTTTTTTAAATTTATTTTTCTTAAATCTTACCACTTATTCTTGATTCTTTTTAAAAACTTTTCTAGATTTTTTTGAAAGATTTTTAAACTTTTATTTTATAATAGCCTAATTCTCTACAAATGAAAAGACTCGCACTCTGCTTCTTGCTTGGCATCCCCATTTAATGAATCACTGACGTTTCAGTCACAAAACGAAACGTCAGCCACCATTAAATGGTGATGCCAAGCAAGAAGCAGAGGGCGGGTCTTTTCTTTTCTAGACTGCAAGCCACATTAAACTCTGCACCTGCAACACAAGACATGGATGTGCAAATATCCTCTTCAAAAAAATAGCCTAATTCTCTCCACTTTTCTAGATTTTCTTCTTTTTTTAAAAACTCTTTTTTGGAGAAATTCTACCACTTTTTGTAAAGAAATGTTTTACTTTTCTTTCTTTTCGTTAAATCTTACCACTTTTTCAGAACTTTCTTTTCTACAATTTTTTTAAAATGTTTTCTTTTTTTCCAGAAATTTCTCTACAATATTTCCAAAAATGCTTGCCATTCATGCCTACTTTGAATGTACAAAAAGTTTGTAAATTCAGTCTCAGAAAAAAAAAGTGTATTTCTGGTGAAAAGTGTTTTCTTCAAGGTTTTGTCCAGTGGGGTCCTGTGGTCTACTTTGTGTTTGATTTAGGGGGCAATGATGTAAAAAGTTTGAGAACCACTGGTTTAAAGGATGGACTATGAAGTGGGGCCAAAGGGCTAATTACTGAATTGTAATAAACTCTTATAACATACCTTTATCTGCCTATGTGGTGGCTCAGCAGAAACATCTGTGAATAAGTCTGAGGATTTGTGGAAGCTTGAGTTTGTGTGCGCAAGTGTGTTAATGAGTGGTGTGGGTTCTAACCTGAGAGAGGCCTACACAGGCAGACAGATCTTAAGTGGACTTGTGACTGTAGAAATGAAAGCTGGTTTTCTTCAGCTCGATGGAGTTGATCTTACGGAGCCACAGGATGAACTAGCACTGTCTTGTACTCTGTTATTGACGTCTGACTGAAACACACACACACACACACACACACACACACACACACACACACACACACACACACACACACACACACACACACACACACACACACACACACACACACACACACACACACACACACAAGACAGAAGCTATGAGCTGATGGTCCAAACTTTAACTTTGAAAAAAATAGAAATTAAATATTTAACAAACTGAATACCATGTGTGCAAAAGTGGGGGGCTTATGAGCTTAAAAAAAACAACAATACCTTAATGTACAAGAAATCCCTGAAACCACGAGTCGGCCTTGCACAGTGTATGCTGACAATGGGATGTAGTGGTTCAGCTACCGTCAGTTGAGCAGGGTCCCTCTTGCAGACTTGAACCGTCTTGTACTTTGTCGTCGACGTCTGACTGAAACACACACACACACACACACACACACACACACACACACACACACACACACACACACACACACACACACACACACACACACACACACACACACCACACACACACAACACGACAGAAAAGCTATGAGACACACTACACACACGACAGAAGCTATGAGCTGATGCTCCAAACTTTAACTGTGAAAAAAATATGTGACATTTTTAACAAACTGAAAAACATGTGTGCAAAAGTGGGGGGCTTAAGAGCTTAAAAAAAAACCAATACCTTAATGTACAGGAAATGCCTTCGGTGAAACCAGAAGTCGGCCTTGCACGGTGTATGCTGACAATGGGATGTAGTGGTTCAGGTCTTCAGGTTCGGCTACCGTCAGTTGAACAGGGTCTCTCTTGCAGACTTTGTAACATCGTAGGTGCTCCAAATACCAAGCTGAGAAAGGTTCCAGAAGAAAAAATAGCTTGTTGCATACAAGCAACACATGGATAATCTTACAAAAATCAGGAAGCCCACTTGTGCTTCCAACTGACAAGAACATTCCCTTGGTGTATCTTGTCCCGTGAATGTTTTCATCAATGTTACAACTGTGCTGCCTTAAGACCTTTCTTACTGTATACTCGTTTAGTTCACCAATCAAAACGCCAATGTCATAAAATTCACCGACTATTTCTTTAGTGGCTAATTTGGAAACATGCAGGACTGCTTGCATTCGCAGAAGTAATGATGCAAGCCTTCCCTGATTTTTTTCAGTGGCGTCATGGTACTCTGGTTCATTATCAGAATTATCCTCAAGTGGCACATGAAAATCACTGTCATCAGCAACTTGTGACTGTGATTCAGCTGTTACACATTCTGCCAATTCACATTCTTGGACAGTGATCTCTGTCTTTAAGTCTTTTAAAGTACAAAGTGGGTGACAACGAGATTTATGTGACGTAAAACTAGAGAAAACATTTGATTTGAAAAGACACTGATTAAAAGGACAGGTAACGGTCTCCCTATTCCTCAGGTGCTTACCAAGATGAGCAGTATATTGTTTTAGGCCAACTGTCTCTTCAAAGTCACACAACAAGCATTTTACTTTGAAGCCAACAAGTCCACTACTCTGCTCTATGAGTCCATGATCTCTCAAGTGGACCTGCAAGGATTTTTTAGATCTGAAATACTGTGCACAGTCTTTGTATATGCAGGGTAGTGGACAAGAGTTAACAAGTCCACTTCATTCAACAGTATAAAAAAAAAATGAAGAAACAAAGGGCAGGAGAAAGCCAGTTGTCATCATGTGGACCTATGGAAAAAGATTATACAAAACCAAACACACACAAAAAAATACTCAGTAACGAACGCTTATTCGAACGCTTATTACAATCCTAAACCTTCTTTTTTTCCCCCCACATTTCCTGTTTTGCAAACAATATTTTTTTCAGGAGCTTTCATTTCATATTTCTTGTTCTAGCACCCTTTCTATGATTTCCTGTGATCTCACAACAACCCGTGATATTCTGACCCCCAGGTTAAGAACCGCTAACACAATGTACTGACAAACATCTTAATTAATCATCTGTTGTTTGCATATCTTAACATTTCATCCATAAAACTTGCACGAAAGTTTCAAGAGCACTTTATTACTACTCAGAGAGAATTCAGATTATTTGAAGTGTGGTTATCAGGTACTTATATATAGTCGAGTATTACCTTTTATAGATGGCATTCAGCAGGGCCCGTAATGGAGAAGCAGCAGGAGTACTTGGTGCAGGAAGCTCCGCAATGTACTGCTGAGGACAGTCAATAACAAAATGTATTTAAAATCTTAAGAGATTAAGTTTAAAATTTTTTTTTCAACAAAAATGAACATAAGCTAAATAAATATAGATCAAATTGAACATTCACAATAATAAATTACAAAACAACGTCTCACCTATGAAATATTCTTTACTTTATTCCCCCATTAGTCCATCCAAAGCGTATCATAAGCTGTGGTATAAGAAACTGAAATATCACCATTTGACGAAGCAATGTGTATTGCGTAACAGCAGGTATTGTAGACTTCAGCAAGAACAGAAAGCTGCTGTTGCTTTAGCACTGCTAAATGTTAGTCACACTCGGCAAACACACAAACACTGTGACCAACAGTTTAAAAAAGGCTTTTAATACACACATTTTTCTTCCAGATGTTCTAAACCCTGTTAAATAAATCGTGCTCATTTTGCTTAACTTCATATTTTACTTTAAGACTAGTTGACCAGACATTCACAATTTCCCACTGCAGGTATCTTGTGTGTGGAGCGCACACCCCCATAACCCCACAAGCTTTCTCAACTTTGTCTAATAAACATTTCTTGCAAAACGTAAATATAAATTAAACACTTACTTTGCTTTTTTAACAAACAAAAAAACACAACAGATGACGACTTATCTCACAAACCAGCCCAGTTTAACAGTATTCCAAAATTATGTTGCACCATATCGGATAAAACTGAAATATCACCACTGGACCGAAGCCAGTGTAACGTTAACGCGTTCAGCACAGGCATGCAGACTCTGGTGCTATTAGCACTGCTAATGTTAGCCACATTTACGAACAATGCGATTGAGACTAATTTAACAGCTGAGTCGACATTTACACAATTTTCCCACTGTGTCTGTGCAGATTACCCACCCACACCCACACCCACACCCACACACACACACACACACACACACACACACACGCACCAGCCTAGACGCCCCTCCTAGCACTGCTAACTTTGCTACACGTGAAAAACACGGTTTTTCTTTTTCTACACATTCATTTTTTTTCCCGCTGCACGCACACACACCTTTTATTTTGTAGTTGAGACGTTTTTAACTAATAATTTCATGTTATTAACAACCTCATTAATCATGTGTCCTAATGACATAGAATAATATGTTAAGATAACAAATAGACAAAATCACAATTTACAGTAGTAGCAAGTAAAGGCTCTCGTTTAGTTTAGCAGACTGGGGCAGAGAAGTTATTTCTGGTGTGTGAACAAACAGGCGACGAGAAAAAACAGGTTTCGACCATGCGCTCTGTATAGGCGACATTCCGGCAGCCATTTTAACGGTGCCGCCTTGTGTAAACAACCCGGTCTCAACGAGATTTCGTGCTCATGCGCACGAAACGTTAATCTATTGAATCGTGTCCCAGAGTACGATTTTTCAATTTTTTTTTGTGGAACGCATCACGAAATGTGAACCAATGCATTCTGAATGGGCACGACTACGTCACGGATAGACGCTGTGAGCATCTTTCCTTTTCTTGGATAGTTTTTAGGATATTTTTCTGTGAAAATGGCGGACATACTTTTTAGTCTTGGTGGAAAATATGATATTTTAGCATAGTTACGCCATTAAAAGTGTTTATGTAAACATTTTTAGCGAGAAATGTGCATTTTACTTTCATAATCGTCGCTCGGCGAATGTGAAGGATGTTTGGTTTGATAGTTATGACGAAGAATATTTCAGTCGTCTCCACATAATAACATGGTTGGCTGCTATGATGTTTGCTATGGACGCTGAAACCAGCAGCTCGCATGCCGTTTAAATCATGGGAATAAAACCATTGTCTTTGCTGGTTATGTAAGGGATAATGTATAGAACGTACAGGCAACCAGTTGTGGGCCAGGAAGTGGATTTTGAAGGTCAGATACAGATCTTGTTATAACGATAATTGAATGAAAGTTATGGTCTACTTATAGATAGAATATTACAACGAAATAATTGTATATATATATAAAATATATTTTAATATTTAATTAATTAAATACAAAAACGGCTTTAAACATGTGACATGCCTTTGGCCTTTTCTTTTCAATGGGCCTGCGTCAACGTCACGTCACTCTCGGCAAACCACGTTGGTTAAAGGCGTCAATGGAGCTGCCGTAAATTGTGTTGTTTTTGTCGTAAACGTTAGCTTTCATAACCGCGCTAGCTTGGTTAGGAAATATAGATATTCCATGAAAATATCTGCCCGTAACGGGGCAAACAAGGTGTCCTTTGACATCTACGTTTCGAGGCAATTGCAACGGTGCCATACATGACCATATTTGACTATGTTTCAGGGTAGTAATTAGCTGTCGATTTTGGAGGCCTTTATCAATAATGACCAGCTATAGATTTGCTTCCCGATTGAGTTTTCTGACAAATGACATGTTATTTAGCATCTACATTAGCAGCTGAGTCCAATGAGATCAAGCTCGACCTTGTGCCACACCGAGATCATGTCCTAGACCATAGGTGTACCATGTAAAATACAGGGGCCGTGTAGTGTAGGGGGCCGTGTAGGGCCGTGGAGTGTCATGCTTGGTGTCATTGGACTCAGCTCAATGTGTAGATGCTAAATAACATGTCATTTGTCACAAACTTTTATCGGGAAGCAAATCAATAGCTGGTCATTATTGATTAAGGCCTCCAATTTCGACAGCTAATTACTACAACATGTTTGAATGTGTTCATGTGTGGCACCATTGCAATCGCCTGGAAGCGTAGATGTTGAAGGACATCTTGTTTGCCCTCTTACGCCACCAGCCCTACAAGAAATTACTCAGCAAGTGCTCCATCTCGTTGCACCTCCCCCAGCGGCTCGCTTGCAAGATTTTGGCCTACACAGTTCTACCCAGACCTACACACACTAGCCATCCAACATGCATATCTGAGAATCAGGCCTCTCTTTAATAATGACAAAAGGTTATGAGAGAAATGCACATTAACTTTTTGTTATCTCATAAGCGGCGTGGTGCCGGTTCCTTTTGACCTTTTGACCCCAGACTTCAAAAACTTGGCCACAAGGCCGCTCTCTTCAGCTCCCTGGCTGTAGCCTAAATCTCCATCCAACCTGAGCAGGTAACATGTTGCATCTACACTGCACATCGCCCTTTTAACCATTTCACAAATTACCCTGAATATTAGACCCTCATCTATACATTTGCATAGTAGCAAATGGATTACTGTTGTTTTTTTTTGTTTTTTTTAGCTGTTGATTGCGCCAGCTCGGGAATTCACTATTTCTTCTTTTGTTTTCTCAGTTATCGGATGTGGAAATGCAAAGACTGCAGCCTGTCATTTTCAGTACGATCTGAGCTACTAAAACACTATCGCATTGACCATCGGTTTCACGGTAGGCGCCGTCCTTACCCATGCATCCACGAAAATTGTCCCTGTTTGTCTAAGACATGGAATGGTCTACAAAAACTTCTTAGTTGGAATCATCCTTCTCAGGAGTTCACACAAAAGGTCTCTTCATTCAAGTGCTACATTTGTGACAACAATCAGCTTTCCACGGAGTATGATTTTTATCTTCATATCAATCAACATTTGAAAAAAAATGAACAAGTCTCTTGTATGTTTGATGGTTGTTCATACAAAACAAACATATACAGCAGTTTCAGGACCCATAAATGGAGAAAAACATCAGACATGCACCGTTGATGACTTAAATGAGCACCGTTGACCGTTGATGACTTGGATGAGCCAACCACTGAAGAGTCTAGGGATTTTGAAAAGGAATTTGAACTGAAATTAGCTTCACTTTTTCTTAAATTGGAACATACATACTTAGTCTCCAGTACAGCTGTCAACGAATTGCTTGAGGAGCTACAACATCTTATTGGAGCTGTCTCTGTACCACATAGTCTAAAAACAATTAATCAGGTTTTGGGAGATAACGATTGTCATTTGGAAGCATCTGTTGTTGAAGAGCTAGCCACAGTTCTTTGTTCTTCCCATCCAATTCAAAAAGCAATAGTGAAACAAGGCCCATTGTCTGCTTCTAGGAAGCGCAAGTCATATTATAAAAGAGAATTTGGTGTAGTGTCACCAGTGGAATATATTCTTGATAAAAGGAACAAAAAATCATTACAGTATGTATCTGTGCTGAAAACACTGCAGCAGATTCTAAATTCAGATTCTATCTTAAAAAAGACTGCCAATTTGAAAGGGAAATATCAGTCACCCGACAGTGATAAAGCAGTTTACAGTTGTCCCTTTGATGGTGAATTTTTCAGAAACAACACATTATTGTCTAAAGACTGTGCAATTTCACTTAACCTTTATATTGATGATTTTGAAATATGCAACCCCATTGGTACATCACGAAGAAAACATAAGATCTGTGCCCTCTATTGGACTTTAGGTAATCTGTCCCCCGGTTGTCAATCTTCACTGTCATCGATACACTTGGCTCTTCTAGTCAAAAGTGATGATTTTAAGGTGTATGGCTATGAATCAGTACTCGAGCCTCTCATTTGTGATTTAATTTCCTTGGAACAACACGGTGTGTTTTGTCAAAGTTAGGGAAATGTGTTAAGGGAACAGTCCAGTGTGTCATAGCAGACAATCTTGGAGCCCACGGCATCGCTGGATTTATTGAGTTTTTCAAGTGGTCACATGCCGATTTTGTACCGCTTCCAAATCAGAAATTCAAACTAAGCAAGTAGACAGTGGATCTTTTACATCAAGAACAGAAGACCTTCACTCGGACCATCTCAAAACCATCGAAGAACAATCTCTGAACAATTTCTGTGGTGTTAAGAGGAGATGTGTTCTCTCTGAGAAACTCAGTCATTTTAAAGACACTACCGGTTTCCCCCCGGATCTTGTTCATGATTTATTTGAAGGGATTGTTCCTGCAGAGATAGCTTTATGTCTGTCCATCTTCACATCTAAGAAATACTTTATACTTGCATATTTAAACGAGTCTATACTACATTTCCCCTTTAAGTGGACTGACAAAGTTAATTGTCCCCATCCAGTGCCATTGAACTTTGCAACACGAAAGACAATAGGGGGGAATTCCCACGAAAACTGGAGCTTGTTAAGGTTTTTCCCCTTCCTTGTTGGCCAGAAGGTGCCTGTTGAAGAACCTGCAAGGAAAATATTGACTGATCTAAAGGATATTGTGGACCTTATTGTCTCACCTGTTCATACAGAGGAATCGATTGCATATTTGAATTTCAAGATATCAGAGCACAGAGTACAACTTAAAGAGGTTTTCCCAGACTACAACCTGCTGCCTCAGCACCATTATTTGGAACATTACCCCCAACTAATTCATCAATTTGGACCATTAATTTGTCTTTGGACTTTAAGATTTGAAGCCAAACACAGTTTTTTTAAAAGAGTTGCTCGATATATAAGATCTTTCAAGAATGTGTTGTTGTCTTTGGCAGAGCGACACCAATTTCACATGGCACAACAGGTACTTATGTACCCTCAAAAACCTCTTCTGGAAGTGTGAAATGTTTCAACTCTTTCTCTTGATGTGTTGAAAGAGGAGATCGCAAAAGCTATCCGGCTGAAACACCCAGCTGTGGACAATGTGTGTCTGGCAAAGAATGTCACTTACAATGGATTCAATTACAGAACTGGAATGATCCTTGCATATGGATCTTTGGCAGGGATCCCCATCCACATGTTGGTTCTGAAGGACAATCTTTTTTTCATTGTTCGGAAGCTGAGTGCATGGCACTGGGAACACTTCAGGGCCTTTGAACTTAAAGTGAGCCCCACCAAAGACATAATACTCGTGGCGCCAGATGAACTGACGGATCCATATCCGCTGGTGGATTACACTGTGGGAGGATTGCGTTTGATTACCCTGAAGAGACATATTCAAGTTTAAGGTCTGCATTTTCATCAAAAAAAAAAAAAATTATTTGCATATAATTCATTCTACTAGAAATGTTAAATGGGCACTTAATTGCCACTGGGGTAATTTGACACTGCACTTATTACAATTCTAACCTGTCATCTTTATGCTCACACAATGTGATTTGTGAATGTGAAATAATGCTTTGCTTCCCCCTCTCCTGTTCTCCACACCCATCCAGGACGTGTTTTTACACAAGCTTACTGCACTACATCTGTTGTTTACTCACAATCTGTCAACCCCTCTCAACACACCCAGGTAAGAATGACGGTTCTGACCTTGACCCCAACCTGGTTCTCCCTCTTTCCCGCTCTAGGAATCCTCATTTCTCTGCTGCTGGGGTTCAGTATTCTGCATCACATGTATCTGTCTCTGAGTCCTGTTGTAATGGTGGACTAAGTTAAAAGGGACACTGAAACATTATTACAACTCTAACCTGTCATCTTTATGCCCACACAAGGTTGTTTTGAATGTAAATGAATTCTTTCCCTCTCCCCCTTTTGTCTCTCCTGTTTTTTTTCTCCAGACACCCAGGACGTGGTTTGACTCCAGTCTCCTGCACTACACACGCCGTCAGGGCATCAAAATCTACACCCAAAACCTTTTTCAACACGCCCAGGTAAGAATGAGTTGTGACCCCAACTCCTAACCTGGGTCTCTCTCTCGCTCACTCGTAGGTCTCCGGAGTCTTCCTCCTGCTGAGGTTCAGTATTCTTCATCATATGTGTCTGTATCTGACTGAGTCCTGTTGTCTCTCATGTCTCTTCCCCAGTGTAAAGACATCCAGGACGTTTTTTGACGCCAGCCTGCACTTCATCGGTTGCCTGGGCATCACAATCTACATTCAACTTCTTCAACATATCCAGGTAATAGCAGCAATACCTCAACCTGACCCCCCTCACCTGGTGAAGCCTACTCAAACTCTAACCATGATTGTTGTGTTGGCTTCCTAGAGGAGCCTGTCCACAATTTGGGGGTCAAATCAACTTTTGTTGTATTGTGGTATTATCTGTGGTATTATCTATAATATTAGTTGAAGCATTACCCGATAGATCAGATAGGCTACCGTTCAGAACAAATGTTTTTATTCATCTGTAGAAACCTGCAGTAGGAGCTGATGCCATATCTTTTGTGTGTCCCTGTCCTTTGTTATTTTAGTTGGTATTGAAGCAGCTTCCTGGACCCTTGATCCGTCAATATGGCAAATCCCATACGACTCCTCATCTTGTTAAGTGACGACAGCTCAGAGAGGATGGATCTACCACTGGTGCCAGACACTGTTGAAGAGCTCATTGAACAGGTCAAAGAAGCATACAAACTTACTGGAGGCATCAGGCTGCAATAAAAAGATATTGACTTTGGAGGAGCATTTGTTAACTTAAGCTCAACCTCCTCGATCAAGGATCTTATCACCATCAAGGTCATACCGACTGTTCCTGATACTGATCTCATTCTTGAATTCATAGACAGTGCCCCAACTGATTTGAGTGACCTAGATTCACGCTCCTTATCGGCATTCACTGATTCAAGCTTCTTATCGACACACACTGATTCAGATGACACAATCATACTCAGCAGCAGCTCTTCTGAGAGACTCCGAACAAAGCCCTGGCCGAAAGAGCTCAACATCCCAACCTTCTCCTTTGAAACAGAAGGTCAACTCGAGAAAGGGAATGCTGAATACACAAAGAACCAAAATAGACTGACCTCTACGTCTAAAATGCTGTCAGACATTCTGGAAAGATTGGCAGAGAAGATTTTCTCCTACAAGGCGTACCCCAATGATGCAGACCTGAGTGATGTCGCAGAGGCTCTCACAAGGAAGCATCCCTGCCTTAGGCAACCAGACTCCTTCAATGAGAGCTATGGATGGAAAATGAGACTCAAGAATAAGATGTGCAATTATCGCACTCAGTTGAAATCACATGGACTTGCATCTGGGCTCATGGTGAACACTCTCAAATCCAAGTCACGAGAAGATCCCCTTCCCCGCCCAGCAAAGAAAAACAAAAAGGCAAGAAGAGGTGAGGCCAATTATTATCCTCAGCCCAGCATTGAGACTCCAGAAAGCCTGGAACAAGAAAGAACATTGCTTCTGACTGAAGTAAAGAAGAGAAACAATGAGAAAACCATACAGGAGAAGATGGCCAGGACCTTCGAGTTTAGGAGGCATGGGGTTGTAGATCAGAACCCTTCCATCGAGAACCTCATGGAAAGATGGCCAGCTCTATTTCAGGTGGAAGAGGTATACATTTCTTAACCTCTTTCATACTAATTATAACAAACATTTTTTCAGAAATAATACATCCACAGGGCTTTGTGAAGACTAGTAATAGTATTGCTTTTTCATCAAAAATGATATTTAGTTTGAAATTACTACTAAGTGTGTAAGTGTTGTTGTTGTTGTCCAGCTTGTTGTTTTTATGAGACCCAAAACAAATTTCCACACCGTGGCCAATAAATGAAACTAACTAACTAAATTTTGACAGTAACAATGAACAACAACAAATCATAACCAAAACACAACCAAATGGGGAACAATTGTTACATGATTGTTATAGACCATACATTCTAGTGGGACCTAAATGATCATTGAGAGGTATTTGTGTATGAAGAATTATACATTTTGATAATTGACAATTTAGTAAAGGAGAGACTACATAAAACTCATACTTTGGAGGTGGGAAATGAATGCTTGTGCGAAGTTTGTCTTCAATAAAAATTATTAAAATATATGTGTGTTATATAATAATATATATATATATATATATATTATATATATTATATATATATATATATATATATATATATTAGTGCACTGCTTCCTCATGTACAGATCAATGCAGAGTTTCTGTGGGTTACTGCAGTTCCCCTGCTGCCGAGATTTATGGCCCAGCTGGACAAGTACTCCACGCAGCTACTGAAGATCATCAGAAAGAGAGGAGGGGCAACCAAAGCAAAAACTGCCATGATCCTAGAGTTTCTTGATCAGGAATGATGTATATAATGAACCACTAACAACCGTTGCCATGATCCTAGTTTCAGTTTCTTGATCAGGAATGATGTATATAATGAACCACTAACAACCGTTAGCATTTAACCCTTTTCTGATGGGGATAGGTATCCTTTTTCATTTGTATTTCAGTGATTATGGTTATAGTCATTTGAAAAATGCTGTATCTTTTTAAACTGTTGGTATGACATGTGTGTGTCAAGCAAGGATGTTTGGGCTTTGCAAATGTTCTTTACACACTAGCAGCAGGTGCCCTTCCTCTGGTGCACACAGAGTTGCATTTTGGGGGATTTTCACCTTGCTGTGGCCTTCTCCCTTGATGGGGAGCTACTGCCATTGTTGTATTTGTGAAGTGACCAGTGCAAATACCAGCTCTTCCACAAACCAGCGAGATGCTTGCACAATATCCTTGATTCCAGCTCAAATCCACATTCATCCACAGAACAAATTACTGAAAGCAGAGACATCCAGGATGAGAACATGTCAATGACCACTGGCAGGTCTTGAGAGAGCGCTGTAAAAGACAGGATTGGCCTGACCTGGCAAAGAGACATCCAGTCATCTCTCTTGTAAGAGAGACTGTCAGTGGTCTCTGACATATCCTGTAATGCTCTGATTTCAATTAATTGTGCTATGGATCCAATCGTACAAGCATCGACTGTTTGAGGTAGAGCTGGAAATTCAAAAGCTTGCCTATCCTCCACACTGCATAGTAACCATTTTTCACTGTCCCTGCAGGATGCTGATGCTGATCTCAGAAGGGAGTGTGTCCTCAAATCTCTCATCATATACCTGGGAGAATGTGTTGAGGACCTGATAAAAGAATACACGGTATGTCCAAATCTGTTGTCTCTCCGTGATGAGATGCAACTTTAATAATCCTGGGGGAAGCTTGAAAGCCCTGCTATTGGATGTGATTAATAATCAGTTGTTCACTTGTACATTTTGTCCTATATTTGACCTCAGATGTCCCAGAAAGATCAAGCCGAGCATGAGCTGGAGAGTACCACCATGGCGGTCTTCGTCTTTAGAGAGAACTCCAGCCTTCTACAACAGCCAAAAGAGATCGGGATCATCATTGATGGTGTGGAAGTTCTCAATGAGTTGCATTCTGTGGCAGCTGGAGTGGTAATGCTCTTTGGACTCTGTTATGCTCTTAACATGGAATATCCACAGGGGTTCAGTTTTACCTTTGAGGCTCTTCAGAAGATCCTGATGGAGCTTGGTTCTAACAAGATGAGCTCCAAGATTCGCAAACTGAATGGTGAACTCCACACTGCACAGTAGTATGTGTGACATGCATACACATGCTTGTGTGTTTACACACAGTAGATGTTGCATTTATATTGAGGTAGCCTGTAGTAACCACAAGTCAGCACTTTATGAGGGGGAGAACCTCAGCTGCACTTAGTTGCACCTAGCCAAGGGTGCTGTAGCCATTTAAGCCTATGTTATATTGTTGGTCTTTGAGTGAGTGTTTTGAATAATATTTCATGTAATTTAATTTACCGGTTATTACAGTTCAGATTGTATAGAGCCTGTGTATAGGCCTATTACCATGTGTGTGTTTGTCCTGGTTCATTTGCTAATCTATTTTTTTATCTGACTTGTATTTCTTAAAGATCTGTGCTGGAAACGTTGTAGCAGATTTTAAGTTCAGATACAATATTGATAAAGACTGCCCAGTTCAAAGGGAGATTCCAGTTGCCAGAGGGTGATAAAATGGCATGTTTTCTGAAAAACAACTCACTGTTATTCCTGTGTGTTAACAGTATATCCTCTCCTGCCCTCATGGCCCTGTCCTGCTCTCTCTCCTCCTCTCTCCTGCCTCTCATCCTTTCCTCTGTTCCCCTCTCCATATCTTCTCCTGGCCTGACTAACCCAAGAAATCAAAGTCTTAGTTTAAATTAATGATTGGCATGAAAAATAAAAGAGATCAGTACCTGAAAATTGTATTCTTATATGGCTATACAAGTTGTAATGATTTCACATACAAATAAAAAATGAATACATTAGGTTGGTTCAATTTCAATTTATTACTTTGGTTCAATAACTAAAAGTGAAGAAAATAATTTGGATCAAGGCAAAAAATTAAGGTTGAGTCAAGTGCAGTAGGCCTATTATTGTTTACATCAACATAAAATAATTAGGTCATATGAA
>OLKM01004053.1:0-17270 GCA_900291075.1 Melanogrammus aeglefinus | reverse complement strand
TTGGTTCCAGGGTCAACCAGACCTGTTTAAAGAGGGTGGTGGGGTCTCTGTTTCTTTCTTTATGTTCGGACCTGACCATGCGCAGGAACCATATGGTAGCAAGATTTGCTAGGTAGCCTCAGAGCTCTTCCCGCCATGGCACGTTTGTGTTTCATCCCCCCCTGCCACTCATGTGTGGAATATTCCAACGCGCACATACTTTCTTCCCGCATTTTTATTTCATTTTTTAAAATATGCGCCGCTGCATTATTTCGCTTCGACGGGTTGTAAACCTTTGAGTAAGGCATAATAAAGAAATGGATTCAAACTTTTTACTAACATCGTCCGATTCATCCTGTAGATATAATGCCCCTGCCGGGGACGATGCCACCTTCACCAGCCAGAACCAGGTCGTAAGCTGCCTGTATTGCGAAAGTCTTCGTTTCTGCAAAGCAATGCTGCCCAAGTTTGTGTTGGATGAGGAGGTGAAGAGGGTTGGTCAACCCTCATTGGAAAGGTTTCACTACAGTAAACAGAGAGGGATTTTTCAAATAAATTGTCTATACAAAATTGAATGTTTACATTTGTGCACATTTCTCATTATGATCTAAATGTTCTTCTCTCATCAGAAATGGAGTTTCCATCTTCCCTGTTGAGCACTGAGAGGGCCTACATCCACCGTTTGGTGGAGGCCTGGGGATACATGTCCAAAAGCAAAGGGTATGAGTATGTTTTTCAAGCGCATTTTCGGTTTGTCGGCCGAAATGCTTTTATAACCAAAACAGAAATTTGTGATGATGAAACAAAAAGCGCGGCCAGCACAACGCTTGTTCTGGATACAGACCATATGTCTGCCGGTCTTGTGGACGTTTTTCATGTTTCTGAGAAAGAAGCCCCGTATTTTTATAGCGATTGCAAATTGCAATGCCTGGATTTTAATGAGTTTAGTACACAGTCATAGCTATAAATGCAATGTACTAGGGGTTTCCCCGTGTGGACTTTCCAACACAAGTAATACACTCGTGTCACCACCGGTATTACCGAGTATAAACGGATATAAACTTTGAAACTAGGTCAACAGCCATCTTCTCCGTCAACTCTCCTCTCATACTCGGTGTGCCAGTGCGCCATTTCTCAGTGACAGCGCTTATAAGTTCTATATATATTGTAAAACAATTGTATATGTAATTCACGGCCAAAAGCTCTGTGCGCTCCGGATGGCCGCTAGCCGGAGAGAAAAAAAAAAAAAAAAAAGCTCTCGTAGGATTGGCTTTGCGGGGTTTGTTTACCGGCATTGCTATGGTTACCAGTTTTGTGTGTTCCAACACTTTATTAGGTAGCCTAGCTATTAGGTTTGTATATATATTTTTTTATGTAAAACACAAAAATATAACACAGTGCAAACAAGCCAAGCTGCCAAACTTTTTTCTCTTTAATCGAATAGGCCTAAAGTATGAAGGCAATTCTTTTTTAATTACTGCCGGAAAAAGAATAAAGAATAAAAAAAAACGGTGTTGGTTTCAACACCGGTACTACCCTATAACGCGGCAACCGTAAATTGTACTAATAATTGGCATAATAATTTCTTTCGGTTTCCTTTTTCTGCCTTGGGTTCCTAATTTTCGGTTATCGGTTTTCGGCCAAGAATTTTCATTTCGGTGCATCCCTAGTCCTCAGAATGTATAGCTGCCATTAACAATATTAAAATAGAGGAAATCATAAAAGAAAGACGCTGAAAGCCATGTTGTGTTTCAGAAAATTGCCATCCTAGGTGTTTCTCACCTCGACAGTTTTGTCTAGATATTAAACCAAACTGTAGGCATTTGGACTGCCGCCTGTTTTTTTAAAATGTTAAACAAGCTGATTTTTGTGCTCAGTGTCAACTGGGGTCAAATTTTAAATAGTTTGAACTTCAAACTGCAGTTTAAAGGGTGGAGAACTAATGGTCCACTAGGCTAAGTTCAACTGTCTAGGTCAGGCTTTGCACCCTCTCTATAGATAGCCATGGCAACACTGGCATCCCTGATGCTGAAACTGAAAGGTATTGTGGGTTATGTAGGGAAGCAGTAATAAGGGTTTATACAAAATATTTTGAACGTGTAATCAACAGATCCGATCACCGGACTATTTAATACAGTATATATGAATAGGATGTTTCTTAAGAAAATGATTCTGTGCCGTTTAAGATCCTTTACATTATTGATACCTGTTTATGCGCTGTTTCTAGGAACTGTTGAAGTCAAGTTTTTCCCCTTTTGACTTCCATTATAAAACATTGCTTGGAGATCGCTAGTGGGAATTAGAAATTTACCCTGTGACTAGTTTGTTAGCCATCAAAAGCAAAACATTCCCTATTACCTAAAGGGGGAGGTCCTTGATGGGCACTAAACATTTAAGGCTTTGGGGTTCTCTGAAGCGGACTTTGTTGAACAATGGCAAGTAATTTGCATAATATTTTATTTTGCATAAGTCTGCCTTAGCAAGGTACTTTTTAGGAATATAAAGCCCAAAATAATACCATAAGTTAAGTATAAAGTAGTTGTTTGTCCAATTTTTTTGTTTTGTACGACTTCGTTCAAGGTTTTTGAAAACTTTCAAGGGACAGCAAAATCTATCCCGACGGACGAATCAACGCATAAATAATCAGCATGTCAAATAAGGCCCAGCTACCATGTTTCAATTTTTTTTACAAAACGGGGGTTCAATATACCATTTTGCTGCTCTACACTATCAAGTTGTACTATATTTATATATCCATTTTACTTCTCTACTACTATCAGTGGGTAGTTTTTTTATATCATTAGTTTCTATCCATGTGGCGTTATTATCCTCCTTCTCCGTAACTCATTGTAATAAAGCTTCCTTAGTCATAATAATAATTATTAACATTTTCATTCGTTATTATATATATCTATATACAGGGCTCTCAAGTCTCACTCATTCGGCGGGAGACATACGCAATTCAACCCATGCACATGCTCACACGCCACACTTATTTCTCACGCAGACAAATTACCAGGATAGCACCCACCAACTTACGCCGCTATTTAACAGTGGAATCAGGTAGGAATCAAAATGGGTTCCCATACGTAGGGTGACAGACGTCCTCTTTGTGTCGGACCATGCCCTATTTTTGGAGACAATTTAAATAAAATAATGTTGTCAGGCGGAATTTCAAAATCGTGCGGGATTTTATGAAAGCCTCACACATGTTCACATTATATTTGCGTTGCGGTCCTCTGGGTCGTTCACAAACTAGTTACGCCTCGTGCCCACTGCACCGTCAGTCAAAGAACGTCGGAAGGCTTGGCTGACGGATGGGGGAGCTTTCCGGGGTCGTCAGCCTGAGTAGTGTCACAGTGCTTAAATTTGCATACGTGATCTGATTGTATGACGGATCCGGCGCTGCCGAAGAAGTTAACTTTTTGACGGAGCGCACGGATCCACAATGCATTGCGTGTCCGTCCCCATTCAAAGTCAATGGGGATCATTCAACGGACGGATGCAGTGGGCATGAGGCGTTAGGCTACGCCCAGTAGTTCCACACTCAGTTCTGTTTGCTTTGCATTGTTGGAAGTGAGTAGGGGGAGTCGTTTAGTAGAGCCTCACGTTTTGTATTTCTTTTTTTACCATTATTGCTTTATAGGGACAAACATTAACAAATTTCTCCCTACAGGGGATTGATAAAGTTCTATCTATTGAACAGAAAGAAACACTTGTTCATACTTTACACAGTTCACAGCATTGGCCTACTGAATGCCACAGATATATTTTAAGCATTGGACTGATTGCCAATAAATATATAATTATGTTTTTTGCACGTTTGGCACGTTTTAAAAAGTTCCATGCATTCTACTGGTTTTGCTTAGGCCAATATCATTTTTGAGGCAGTGGTGGTTCTGAATATTAGTGTTAGGGCCAATGATGCTTACTATCATACATTAGTCACTATCTTCTGTGGACACATTTGTATGCAGTCACATATTAGTATACACCCCCGCCGCCGCCAACAAAATCTCACGCTGAACTCAGTTCAAAACTTGAGAGCCCTGCTATATTATATAGATATACAGTGGGGCAAAAAAGTATTTAGTCAGCCACTAATTGTGCAAGTTCTCCCACTTAAAAAGATGAAAGAGGCCTGTAATTTTCATCATAGGTATACCTCAGCTATGAGAGACAAAATGAAAAAAAAAATGTAGAAAATCACATTGTCTGATTTTTAAAGAATTTATTTGCAAATTATGGTGGAAAATAAGTATTTGGTCAATAACAAAAGGTCATCTAAAATACTTTGTTACCATGCCCTTTGTTGGCAATGACAGAGGTCAAACGTTTTCTGTAAGTCTTTACAAGGTTTTCACACACTGCTGCTGGTATTTTGGCCCATTCCTCCATGCAGATCTCCTCTAGAGCAGTGATGTTTTTGGGCCTTCCCTGGGCAACACGGACTTTCAACTCCCTCCAAAGATTTTCTATGGGGTTGAGATCTGGAGACTGGCTAGGCCACTTCCAGGACCTTGAAATGCTTCTTACGAGCCACTCCTTTGTTGCCCGGGCGTGTGTGTTTGGGGTCATTGTCATGCTGAAAGACCCAGCCACGTTTCATCTTCAGTGCCCTTGCTGATGGAAAGAGGTTTTCACTCAAAATCTCACGATACATGGCCCCATTCATTCTTTCCGTCACACGGATCAGACGTCCTGGTCCCTTGGCAGAAAAACAGCCCCAAAGCATGATGTTTCCACCCCATGCTTCACTGTAGGTATGTTGTTCTTTGGATGGCAAGTCAGCATTCTTTCTCCCTCCAAACACGACGAGTTGAGTTTTTTCCAAAAAGTTATATATTTGTTTTCATCTGACCATATTACATTCTCCAAATCCTGTTCTGGATCATCCAAATGCTCTCTAGCAAACTTCAAACGGGCCCGGACATGCACTGGCTTTCACTAGGTCCCCTCGTGTGGTTCTGGGATTTTTGCTCACCGTTTTTTGTGATCATTTTTGACCCCACAGGGTGAGGATTCTTGCGTGGAAGCCCCAGATCGAGGGAGATTATCAGTGGTCTTGTATGTCTTCCATTTCCTAATAATTGCTCCCATGTCCAATACCAGTTTAAAGGTAGCTTAAGGGGTAAGGGGGAGGGCTAAACATTCCCCTCAAAATTGAGATTTTCGGATGGCACCCTCAAAGCGCTTCAGTTTGTGACTTGCTCCCACAATACCTTGCGGGAAAACTGAAAATCAAGAAATATCCTGGACAAGATGGAGGGCAAAAAGATGCGACAGGATTTGAAAAACACAAATTTAAGTGTTTTCTCTGGAATAAACTATTAATTATTTTATTAATTATACTCTGCAGCCCGGCCGCGGACTCTCGGAAGATCTGGATATCATACGACATGAGCCCGGGGCAGCTCCCCGACCCTGGGCCGCCCGACCCCGGTCCACGGCCGGGCTGCAGAGCCCGTGATAGGGCTCTGCAGCCCGGCCGTGGACCGGGCGGCGGCCGCGGTCGGGGGAGCTGCCGGGCTCATGTCGTATGATATCCAGATCTTCCATGTTCTAGTGACTCCAGGTGAAAAATATACTAATATATTATATTATATTAGTAATTTTATATAAGTAATGTTATATTTATCGAAATGTAGTTTCAATGCATTATAGACATTCGTTATAACCAGATACATAACCACCGCGGGTTGAATTGTCATGCACTAATCGCTAGTTAGCGAATTACCTCGCGATCTCCGCAACATGGATTGTTCCATGTCAACACTTGCCCTATTTTCATGTCCCATTTCGCCCATTTCATTGCATGTTTATGGGGTAATGTGTTAGGGCTGTAGAACGGACTCTCGGAAGATCTGGATATCATACGACATGAGCCCGGCAGCTCCCCGCCCCCTGGGCCACCCGACCCCGGTCCACGGCCGGGCTGCAGAGCCCGTAATAGGGCTCTGCAGCCCGGCCATGAACCGGGCGGCCCGCGGTCAGGGAGCTGCCGGGCTCATGTCATATGATATCCAGATCTTCCCAGGTTTGATGACGTCACAGGGTAGGGTTGTCCCATTTGGTAGGGGATCGGTTAGGGGTAGCAATGAGCATGAGCAATGAGGGTAAGGGTAGGGTAGGGTTGAGATGTAGGGTTGAGACAGTGAGCAAAGAAATGGGATTGGGCCTTTCAGGCCTCTCGTCTTTTTAAGTGGGAGAACTTGCACAATTGGTGGCTAACTAAATACTTTTTGCCCCACTGTATATATATTATTTTTTCAACCTATCCAAATATATCATTTTCTAAAAATAAAATGTAATGTACGTTTATATCCAATATATAATAAAAACATTCATGAAAATAAATATATATTTTCTCACTATTGAAATATTTTAGTATAAAAACTATCATTGAATTCTGAAATTCCCCAAAAAACCAAAAACAAACCTAAAAATAAATAACTAAATAAATAAACAATAAACGTATGAGCCCTATACCCAGCATTGAAAATGGTCCGTATAGCTCTTTCCTGCAGAATTAACAGTGAATGTAATGTACTTTTGTAATTATTGCCCCAAACCTCTACACAGTAACTTAAATAATGTGAAACCAGTGAACAATAGTGGATGTGTAGTGATTTATGATCCAGTACCTGTTTAGCTTTATATAATACTGCAATGCTTCTTGACAACTTGGAGTGTATGTTTTATGTGAGATTTCCAGTGTAGTTTCTCATCAATTCTTACACCAAGGAATTGTATTTGACCAACTTGTTCAATGTCTACGCCATCAATCTGTATCTTTATTTGTTAATTTGTTCTGCAGTTTCCAATCATTTATTAATATGGAACCATAATTTTAATTTGCTCGTTTTTAAATTGATCACCTCTACTAATTGATATAAATCACCTGAAAAAAATATATTTATCGTCAGCAAACAATACAAGTTTCAACACATTAGATACAAATGTAATTCATGTAAAGAATAAAAAAATGTGTGCCCAACACTGACCCCTGGGGGACACTGCAAGCAATGTCCAAACGCACAGAGGAACAATCACCAAGTGTCACAAATTCAAAGTCACTCAAATAACTCCTCGCCCAGTTGCCCAATATACCCCTGATGCCGTAACGTTCAAGTTTTTATTTGATTTATCTGTCATGATTTATTGTGTCAAATGCTTTTATTTAGATCTATGAATATCCCTACTGATTGTTGTTTTTGGTCTATTGAATTTGATTTCTTCAACTGAATCTAATAAAGCCATTGATGTTAATCCGTATTGATTATCAATGAGCAGTTTCTGTTATCTATGAAATTGTCCAGTCGATTATTAAATTGTTTTTTAAGAAGAGAATTGTGGCAGTAATGAGACCGGCCTGTAATTTGTGAAGTGGTGTGCGTTCCCAGATTTGTACAGAGGTATGGCTTTTGCTGTTTTCATTTTGTTTGGAAATGCCCCAGTTTGGAATGATAAGTTACAGATGTATGTGAATGGTTTTGTTATTCCATCAATCACTTTTTTTTTACCACAGTCATAGCTATCTCATCACAATCATTTGATTTTTAACCCTTACAATTCAAAACAACATCAACAATTTTCCATTCGTCCATTGCTGTGAGAAACATTTATACTCATTTATACTAATTGATTTTTCCATATTTAGCTCAGATGTCCCTTGATCAGGAATTTTTCTTGCTAGGTCCGGACCAAGCGGCAACATTCTAATCTGAACAATGAAGCCTACCCGGAAGTTCGAAAAACTGCAATACATCGAAAATCCGCTAGGGACTGGTCCCAAAAGCGAGCAAATGTCCATAGACTCCCATGTTAAAATGTCCGTTTTCACGACGTGAATACATGTTTTTAAAGCCTGGTCCCATGGACTTTTATTGTACTTTTCGGTAGTGTTCCCGTACCTGACAACTGTGAGGGGGGTGAATTTTTTTTTTAACTCGTTAGTTTAGCTCACATTTAGATATTAAACCCATGAATAATTAAGGGCGTGGTCAACTTGATTGACGGCTGACCATATCGAGGTTGACACATAGGTCTCACACAAAGCCCGCCCTTTTACCCATATATGGATTGGCCAGAATGTGGGCGGGGTTAGGATTTCCCAAGATTTCCCAAGATGGCGCCGCCCATACCCCCCATAAACGGCTTCATAACCGTTCTTCAGAAATCTATGGGTGATGTCACAGACGCTTTGTCCATATTTTTTACAGTCTATGGTCCGGACCAATATTGACAAAAAACGTGTTAAAGCAGTTGGCCACAAGATCCATATTATACTCCTCCTTTTAATCACCAAAAAAATACTTAGGATAATTTCTGAGTCCAGAACCATTTTTTTTTAAAAATTGTTCAGTATTTTCCGCAGACCTTTTAATATAGTATTTTTTTCATTTCCAATATATTATATTTTTTCTTCAATTTTCAGCCTTATAAAAAATCGATAGTGTATTTTTCTTTTTACCGACATTTCGTAGACCCTTCGTGATCCATGGTCATTCAGAGTATTACAATTTTCTTGTATATTGTTTTATTAGACAGTTTTTATTGTAAAATGTTTTGAATATTCTGGGAATTTTTTCATATGCACTGTTAATGCCTATTTTCTCATACATTTCATTCCAATTCTGTGCCAGCAGTTCATTTTTAAAAGCAATCATTGGATTCTTCAGATGTAACTCATCTGTATTCTTCTTTTTTGACTGTCTTATTGTTCTTATAGCTCCTGTCGTAAACTTTAAAAACTGGTAGATGGTCGCTTATATCATTTATCAATAGTCTGCTTAGTGTACTGTTTTCAATGTCATTAGTGAATATATTGTCTATGAGATTGGCATAATGTGATGTGATTCTGCTAGGTCTGGTAATGACGGGATAGTAGCTCATGCTGTACATTGAGTTTATAAATTCAAGTCATTTTGTGTTCATTTAGTTTAAGAAGGCCAATATTGAAGTCTCCACAAATGAAAATGTTTTTTTTACCCTTATTGGAGAAAATGTCTCCCATCTAGTCTTTAAAACCCTCTATGTTCGATCCTGGTGCCCTATATAAACAACTAATGATCCGATTTTTACTTTTTTCTTTGCAGATTTCTATTGATATGCATTCCAAAACATTATCCACTACTGTAGTCATACTGTCCAGCACCTTGAAGTTTAATATCTTGTCCACATATATGGCTACTCCTCCTTATTTAGTCTATTCATATAACTAACTTCATAACCGTCCATTTCAAAGTCCAATTCTTTGTCCTTATTGATCCAGGTTTCAGATATTGCGATGACATTGAATGGTTGTGAAAATGTATCTCAGTATTCTCTGATAGAAGTGAAGTTTGCGTTCAGGCTTCTGCTGTTGAAGTGAATAATTGACAATATGCCATCGGTCTTAATGCTGCGGTTGAGAACTTGCCATTAGAATGCTGTATTACTATTGTGGGGCTTTTTTGATGATTGGTTTATGTTGTTCAGACCTCTTGGAATATGCATTGGGACGTTGCTCTTATGCTGTTTTAATGCTACATTTGTTTTAGGGGAGGGACCAAGCCGTTTCCCTTACTGTGTGGAAGAAGAACAGTTTAACAGCCCTCCCAGTTTTGCCATGACATTAAAAATGTCTCCAGAATTCTGTGCATGCATTATGCCGCCTGCTCCAGAGATATCCCGTCAACAATAAGGATCGTGCCGACCTTCAAGTGACCTCAGAATTCAGCCCATCTGCTACAGCTGCAGGTTAGTGGTTAGCCTCGCTGGTGCCACAGCACAAAGGTGGAGGATTATTTGTAGGGATGCACCGAAAATGGTCAAATAGCGCATTTTCGGTTTCGGGCCAAAATAATTTTATCACCGAAACAACACGGCCGAAAAGGACATTTGTGAGGACGCAAACAAAAAGCGCGGCCAGCCCACGCTTGTCTGGAAAAAAAAAAGAAGAAAAAGCGCCAATATGTTTGCGGTGTCGCTGTTTTCAATGTTTCTGAGAAAGACCCACGTATAATGATTTGCAAAAATTGCAATGCCTTGATTTTAATGAAGTTAGTACACAGTTATAGCCATAAATGCAATGGCACTAGGGTTGCCGCGGTGTGGACATTTTCACACCGAGTATAAACGGTTTAAACTTTGTAACTAGGTCAACCGTCATCTTCTCCATCTCTCACACTCGGTGACAGCGTCTTTCTTATAATAGTATAATATAATTGTATATAAAATATCACGGCCAAAAGCTCTGTGCGCCTCCGGATGGCCATAGCGCGGGGAGCTCTTGTAGGGATTGGGCTTCACGGGGTTTGTTCACCGGCGTTGCTATGGTTACCAGTCTTGCGTGTTCCAACGCAATATTAGGTAGCCTATCTATTAGGTTTGTGTGTATATTTATATATATAAAAAACAATAAAACAAAAAAAAAGCAACCCTAAATGGTACTAATAATTGGCATAATAATTTCTTTCAGTGTATCGGTTTTCGGCCTTGGTTTCCTCATTTTCGGTTTTCGGTTACGGCCAAGAATTTTCATTTCGGTGCATCCCTAATTATTCGCATACCAACCTTGACTGATCAGTTTCAGATAATATGCTATCTGAGCGACAAGAACTCACAGGCTGATACCACCAAAATTTTTGAGTGCGACTGAATTTTACACCTGTAAATTTTCCCTTTTAAATTGTATTATTTTGACATGCTAAACGTGGAAGGGGCGCGTCAGTAAATCCGGAATCTGTGGCAGGCCAATGAGTATGAGAAGGATAGGGAATGGCTACTGTTAGTGGCTAATGTTTGGAGGGGGAGGGTCCTAGAGATTATTGAGTGCGAGTAAACGTACTTTGCAAACCCGCCGCCGGCCGTACCCGTAAAACCACATCCGAACCGTGTTTCAATAGTAGCGCAAATTATATTCCGCACCCAACCAGACCCGCTATTAACTGATATCAACGCCCCACCTGCACCCGAAGGAAAATTGCATCAGATGGAAAGCCGGGGAAGTATATCTGGTGTTTGCCGTGGTGCAGTTTTCGCCAAAAGCCCTATGCTGTACTACGTTAACAGTTTAGTAGTAGTACTAGCAGTTTGCTGTACCATGTTAAGAACAAGCACCCGGGCGGCTCACGGTGCCAAAGCTCATTGAGTCAACGGAGCGCTGAACTAAAAGGAAAGTGACACTTTCTTTTTTCCTTTGTCGCTATCATTTTTTCTGAAAAATTAACAGCTACTGGTAAATGCAGATCTACTTTTAGGGACCAAACATTGCTGTCTTTTTATTTTATTAATAATATATATAATTATTAATTATTGAAAGTGAATCGGTCCAAAACGCTAAATCAACCACCCCAAACCTGAGCACCTGGGAGTTGACTTATGAAATTAGCATATGTAGACCGGATGTACGGAGGTCTCCAAAAAGTTTTGGTCTTATTATGACCACCCGTAGTCAAACCAAACTTGTGGTCAAACATTTCATCTTTTTAGGGATGTTTCACATGACTGCTTTCTCATGTTTTGAAATGCCTTAAAACTTCTTTGCAATTTTCGGGGGGGGGGGCTTTACCCCGGATGCAGGTTATTTTGGGATAAAGAGGTTAATGGACAAATGTTTTTATATTTTTCTGCTGTATAGTTTGATCAACATCTTCTCATTTATTATCCCCTTTGTAGATGGAAGCCAGGGCATGAATAAAAGTGGCCGGCTAAACAATGGCATTCCACAGGTGCCCAAAAAAGCAGTTTCCTCTGCACTGGACAACCAACATGGCTCCCTCCCTTTACATGCATACCGGGAAAAGATCCTCAGGCTAGTGAAGGAAAACAGCGTGGTTGTGGTGGTGGGAGAGACTGGCTCCGGGAAAACAACACAGGTAAAACAGTAAACCGCATGTCAAGTATCACGTTGCAAATTGAGCTCCAGTGTAACACAGACTGATTATTATTCTAATAATACAGATTAAACTCACTGAACTTTTTTCATACTAAAAAAGGGCGGTTCCAGGTGTCCAAATCGATCACCCTGGAAACAAAACTGCTGAGCTAGAGGACTAAAACTATAAAGGACACTTTTTATTGTTACAACCAAAGATTATGTCTTTTCTTCATTGTTTTGTCCTCAATGTTGTATTTGATCCCATAAAACCCACTGTTATCATATAATAACAAATTTAACATCTATTTAAATCAAATCCTCTATGCTGTCTTCTAGTACAATTCTGCCTTTATTCACTCTAACTCATGACCCAGTAGCATCTATATTGGATATTTTGCGTGCACAACAATATCACATATTGGAACCTTTGTTGTTGTGGATATATCTATATCTGTAGATACTCTATTTAATTGGGTATTTTGTTTTCGGAAAGAACCTGACAGAGGCCTATTGATAATGAGCACTATTGGCCAAGGCTTAAAGTGGAAATGAAGCAATCAAATAAAACCGATGTCTATAGCACTAGTTAAATATTTAAATATACCCTCAATACAAATAAAGTCGGAAATATGACCCATTATTCAGAATAAAGCACAAACAAGTTGCATTAATTATAATGTTTTCTGCCTGTGCGCCGCCATCTTTGTTTTCAGAATACGATGACGTCACGAGAATGGTTGGTAACATGTTTACATAGCGGCTCATAGCCTCACAGGTAGCTGCCTCAACAAAATGAATATGGAAGAATGGGATAGACCCACCAATGAGGGCAGGCATCCAATTGCCTATGCTTTTGAGCCAGTAAGAGCAGTGGGAGTTTTAATGCCCCCAACAGAGCCTGACTATGGAGGAGAAATAGATGAAGGAGAGGGAGATGTATCTGAGCGCACAGGAAACAATCGGTGGTGCTTATGTTGGGCTGCCATTAGGGCTGGGTATTGTCAAGAATCTCACGATTCGATTCGATTTCGATTCATTAGGTCACGATTCGATTCGATATCGATTCGATTCGATATTGATTGAAATGCTTCGATATCGATTCAGTATCAAGTAGAAATACACAAGAAAGAGTAAAAAATTTTTTTTTTTAATAATTATCTATTAAATTTCATGCCTTATGAACAAACAGCCTGGGTACAGGGCTGGAAATTGTAACATAACATCAGGATATCTTTGAACAATAAAAAAAAAAAAAAAAAAAAAATGCCCCCACTGGCCAGGTTGTTGAATCGATTCAGAAAATTGCTGAATCGATATTGAATTGCAGGGAAAATAATTGCAATGCATTGCTGAATCGATATTTTTACCCACCCCTAGCTGCCATGAAATGAACCTGGGACAACGTGTGTGTGTGTGTGTGTGTGTGTGTGTGTGTGTGTGTGTGTGTGTGTGTGTGTGTGTGTGTGTGTGTGTGTGTGTGTGTGTGTGTGTGTGTGTGTGTGTGTGTGTGTGTGTGTGTGTGTGTGTTCATACACATACATACACAACGTATTTTCCGCACTATAAGGCGCATCGGATT
Organism: Melanogrammus aeglefinus; assembly: GCA_900291075.1. NCBI lineage: Eukaryota > Metazoa > Chordata > Actinopteri > Gadiformes > Gadidae > Melanogrammus > Melanogrammus aeglefinus. The sequence continues at coordinate 3,849 of OLKM01004053.1, read as the reverse complement.
ATAAGGCGCACCTTCAATGAATGGCCTATTTTGTAATTATTTTCATATATAGGGCCGACCGTCCAGACGGAGCCGGCAAATCCGGTGCCCGAAACCGCACATTTCTGAAACCTCCCTCGGAGGTGGTTTCAAATCTATCCGGACCTATGCGGTTTAGTGTTAGGATTAGGAGAGCTCCCCGCGCTACGGCCATCCGGCCGTGATATTATATATAAAATTATGTTATACTATTATATATAGAACGTTATAAGACACTGTCGCTGAGACTTGGCGCGATGCCAGACGCTGTCACCGAGTGTGAGAGGAGAGTTGACGGAGAAGATGGCGATTGGCCTAGTTTTAAAGTTTATACCTGTAGGCACCAACAGATATAGAAGATGTACCTTCTTTTCTCATTTCTAGTCAAGCTATAAACAAAAAAAAGTCCCAAGTTTTGGTTTGGCTGCTTTCACAGGTAGCGATTAAAACATTTCTGCAATACTTTGACACAAGATTTAAAACAGTATTTTTTTTCTACAGTAAAATCTAAATAAAAAAAGATCCCCACACATACCGTGTATACTCGGTAATACCGGTGTTGACACGACTGTATTACTTGGTGTGAAAATGTCCACACCGCGGCATGTATACAGGGCTGTGCGAGCATGTATACAGGGCTGTACGCTTACTTTTTAAATGGTAGCACTGGTGCTAGAAAGCAAAAAAATTCAGTAGCACAAAAATAATTTTGGGAGCACACATACCGTATTTTCCGCACTATAAGGGGCACCGGATTATAACACGCACCTTCAATGAATGGCCTATTTTAGAACTTTTTTCATAAATAGGGCGCACTGGATTATAAGGCGCATAGAATAGAAGATACTGCAGTCAAACGCTTGACTGGGGTTGCTTTATGCATCGACTAGATGGAGCCGTGCTAAAGGGAATGTCAACAAAACAGTCAGATAAAGTCAAACTTTATTAAGGGTTCTGACAACTCCGTTTACTCCCATGGTAACGATGTTCAAACGCACGTAACAATATCTCCCATCCTTGTTCAGTTGTAGTCACGTAAAAAAAACAGTCTGATACCGCTCTTTCAAATGTTAGTGTATAACTCAGCATTGTTCAGTTACGTAAAACACGTAAAGCTCACTTTTTCAGTTCATTCGCTGTCCACGAATCCCTCAAATTCTTCTTCTTCAGCGTCCGAATTGAACAGTTGGGCGAGTAGCCTACGGCATCCAACATGCCCGGCTCCCTCTCGTCATTATCCGAGTCAGTGTCACTTCTGTTGCCTGGCAGTTCAGAGATTTTTCCTGCCTTTGTGAAAGCTCGGACCACAGTTGAGACTGATATATCGGCCCAGGCATCCACGATCCATTGGATTGGCCTAAGTCGCCCGGCGCGGTCTCCCCGTCTTGGTGAACATGTGTTTGCCTTCTAAGGCCCCGTCCCCTCGAAGCTGATTTTTTGGTGAAACCGCTTGTGCGTTTCGGCCGACCGTCCAGACGGAGCCGGCGAATCCGGTGCCCGAAACCGCACATTTCTGAAACCACCCTCGGAGATAGTTTCAAATCTATCCGGACCTACGCGGTGTCGTGTTAGGATTCATGTGGACGTCTGAACCGCAAACAATTATGGCATTAGCCCCCCACCAGCTGGGGGACGTCAGAGATGCGTTGAATTTTTTATTTATTATTTTATTTGTATTTTTGTAGCTTTAAATAAAGCCCCTTGATAAATGTACCGTATTTTCCGCACTATAAGGCGCACCGGAGTATAAGCCGCAGCAGCTAAATTGAATGTGTACATACACATTGGGGCAAAAAATTATTTAGTCAGCCACCAATTGTGCAAGTTCTCCCACTTAAAAAGACGAAAGAGGCCTGTAATTTTCATCATAGGTAAACCTCAGCTATGAGAGACAAAATGAAAAAAAAATCCAGAAAATCTGTATAAGCCGCACTGGACTATAAACCGCAGGTGTTTTAATGTTTAATTACCATTAGGGCTGGCCCGAATGCCATTTTTCAGGCTTCGAATACTTGTTGGTTTTTCCGAGCGAATATTGGAATACTCGTTCCAGGAAAAAACACCATCAAAAACGACATTAATAATCCCTATATACTCCCTGGAACCGATTTTGACAGTATCTGCATATTTTGTTGAAGATTTTTGAACGTTAATTAGTAGGCCTAAGTAGGTTGAAGTTCCTTAGTTTTTCCCTGTGAAAGCAAACGGCTGTTGTTCCGTTCCAAATCAGCTGTCCTCTGCCATCTTAGCCCTAACGGGAGCTTTTCAATTCATCCTGGAACGTGCATCTTTTCAGGGAACTTGTACAATAAATCCATAACAAATACCGAATATTGATTGTCTTATGTGTCCATATTATATCCATTATATTGACCGGGTATTCCCAAGTCGCTCGCGCTCTGCAGCAAGCCAGTCACATCTGATTGGCGCGGCACTGTACAGCGAACGTAAACAAACAACTAAGCTAAGGTTAGCATTTCGGTAAGTATTACTTTTCCTCCCGAGATCCCGCTAATGTTGCGTTATAAAGTAAATGGAAACAAGATATCTATTCGTCCTCCACCTCTCTCGCTTTTCTGCTTGGTGTCGCTGACGCTTACATTTTGCCTCCTTCGCTCTGGTAACGTCACGCATGTGGAAAAAAAAACGAAGCTCCGAATACTGATTTAAGCTTTGAATACTAATTTTCCGAACGAATATTCTAATAATTCGGGCTAGCCCTAATTACCATATGTAAGGGTTCGTGTACAGAGGGGATTGTCGGGAAAGAGATGGCTGTCTCGCTCTCGTAATGTCTGTCTTGCTCTCGTTCTGTCTCGTACCACTCTCAGTTCCACTTTTACTTTTGTGCGCTACCTGTCTCACTCTTTTCCGGCCTCCAGCTTTTCCTGCTGGAGCCCGCTGCTTAAAGGTGGTGGGGCGCGGACCGGTCATAGAGTAAAAGTTGGTGGACTGTAACCTGTAAAATCCATAGATTTAGGAGGTCCCCTAGTGGCCGTTAGCTGTAAAAATCCATAGATAAGCCGCACCATTATATAAGCCGCAGTATCGAAAAATGGGAAAAAAGGCCCGGCTTATAGTCCCAAAATTACGGTAATTACTAACTGTACATTAAGTATTTCTGCTCAATTTAAAAGGTTGAATCTCCTCGTGACTGAATGTTTGCATGCAGCGCGCAGGCTTGATGCGCTCCACTTTTTTCGGTGGAGAACCAGCGCCTTGAATATTTACTACAGCGTTTCTACAGCTCGATGCGGTTTCGAAATGACTCCGTCTTTACGGAGATATCCCTGAACCACATGAACCGAAATCAGACCAGGGAGTCGGCTTCTTCCGTAGGTGCCGGTTCCGTGCTTGTGGTTGCCGAGTCAATGTACCATACGTGGATTTTTTTTCCAAGTTTTCATCTTTTATTTGATGAAGATGAACTTCAAAATACAGAGAAATACCTTTTCATTTTCCTGTTTTAATTAAAAAGTGAATTTCCCGCAACCGTTACAAAGCCTCTTCCTCAACGTGCAAATGTCGTTTTTTAGTAGTTGAGCGGAACTGGCGAGCCTATAATTCAAAATACATTTCCCTACATGCATCGCTCCCATCATGCTCCCACACACTCGCGCGTAGCAGTGCCTTTTTTTTCAGCACGGGTCCTTCTCACCCTTTCGCACCGGTGCGAGTGGACTTGTATTCTTCTTCTGTATCTTTGCACGTTATATATTTTAATGGCAAATGCGATCAAAACTGTCGCACTTTACAGCCCTGGTATAAGTAGGCCTAATTACTCTTCGAGCAAGATGGTGAATTATGTTGCTTAGGCAGAGGCAGTGGATC
>OLKM01004052.1:0-26062 GCA_900291075.1 Melanogrammus aeglefinus | reverse complement strand
CCAGGTGGTTTTGCTCAATGGGTGGAGGAGAAACCACAATATCCACATCCAGGGTTAAGCAGTAACAGGGCACTTGGCACTGCTGTCACCGAAAAATGCCGCTTGCATTAAACGCCTGGAAAGGTTGGCTGGGAAAAAGGCGTTTTGCAGAAGGCCCAAAGGGCAATGCGGTTTCCCAACTTCAACAAAGGAACGCGAAGGGAGTTTAACAAAAGGCCAAAAAAAAAAAAAAAAAAAAAAAAAAAAAGTCCCTTAAGAGCGGATCAAAGTCTCTGCATGGGGACCTGATTGTAACCACTAGCCAGGTCCATGGGGTTGGAAAACCAAACCGAGCACCGGTAGGGCATGCTGACTCGTCGATGCGGGGCCAAAGGGGGGAAAGGCATCTCATTTTCCTAGTTTTAAAACCAATTTAGGAGCCGTAATCCACACACATACGGAGGCCACCAAATCCTTTTTTTTAAACCAAGCACACTAGGGGAGGCATATGGGCTGCCTACTTCTTCCCCTAAATGACCTGGGCGCCCCAGCAAGTTTTGAATTCGATGTGATTCTTCACCAACCTACGTAACTCAGATGGGGGAATCCGTCGATACCGTTTGCCTGCACAAGGGACGTCATCTAAGAGAGGGATCTCATGGAAAAATCAGGTCCAAGCTTACCCCTAGGTCCCCCATCAATGGAGTTGAAGAAAAATAGACCTTGATACTGACCAAAAGAAAGGGCCCTCACTTTATCCTGTGCTTCCGCACGGCAAAATGACCCAGCTCCAACGTTGCCATCTGGGTCCTGTACTGGTGGGACAAGCAGACTGCAAAAGCCACACTGAAAGCCCCAACCGGGTGGCACCTCAAGTGAACCCCAGCCGGCAAACCTTCCTGTAAAAGTATCAACAACAGAATGGGGGGTAAAGCAAGCACATCTACTAGACGCTACGTAACGATGGAAATGTACGCTGGAGCCCCCGGACGCACCGGTAACCCTGAGGGCCGGAGATTGCAAGCAGCCAAGCAGGCAGCCCAGAACCCTAGGGCCTCGAAGAGCGCAGTAAGTGCCAGAGTACTGCTCTGAGCACGTGGCTGTTACAATCCTTCGTTCACGCCACACGGGAATTAAGACAAGTGATGGCGCAAAATAAACCTAACAACGCACTCACATAAGTACAGGTACAGATATACATGCACACGTTAAAGGCCCATGGTGAAGACCACATGTCCCAACGTTGGGGGGCTCAATTCACGGCAAAGTTCACATGCGCCTCATCTCCAATCTATCTGCTGAATAAGCACTTCGCCAGGCAGCCCGGGGATGCTCAAAAGGCCAGGCAGGTGCTCTCGAGAAACCCCCCACTGCCAGCCCTTGACACAACACAAACTCGCACACACAATTCGCAACACGAAAAATTCGCCACACACAATTCGGCAACAATACAATTCGCCTAGCAAAGAAACAAACACATAAGACTGATACACCCAGACAAGGACATTACGCTCATTTGGAAGCAGAACCTCTACGGAAGGCGAAGCTCGGTACGAACCCTCAGCGCTGTTAGGAGCTTCGCTCGATCCGATCTTCTTTACGCTCTAACAACTCAGTAATAAAACTCAGTATAACCCTTTTTCACCTTAAACTAAAATAAATCCGAAGGCCCTCGGTGCCGAACAATTTTATCTCTTCTCCGCTCAGTTTAATCTGCTCAAGTAACTAGGCAGACTATTTTTTTCCCAACAAATTGGTGACCACACCGACGTGATTTCTAATTGGAAATGTGACTAGGACAAACCACTGAGGAGGAGAAGTAGCACCCCCGGGGACCGGAGCGCCGGATACGCGATTTCCTGTAGTCTCACCCTCGGGCCAAAACAAAAGGTAGGCAGAACTGTTGATATAAATCCAAAAATCTGCATAGTTAATAATAGCGAACGCGACAATTAGGAGGGTGGAACTCTTAAGAACGTTCTTGCTACCGGAACATCCCAACGGGGACAAATCTAACTTGGCAACATAGTTGTTTAACGCTGCCAAAGCACCCTACCAGAAAAAAGCGTAACATGGTCGACTCGTCTTGGGAGGCGGAAAACCTCCTTGACCAGGTAAAGAGCGTACAGAGGAACTGATGAAGAGAAAGTTCCTCACGGACACGTCGGACAGCGAAATATTTGAATTTAAATCTAAAGGCCATGATCACTGGGGAAAAGTACTGGCAAGCAAAGTTTAACAGAGAACACATTCGCCGAGACAATCAGATTTTCACAAAGAATTCTTATAAAGGGAACATTAAAACATTGTGGGAAGGGAGTGGGGGAGTGACCGCTTAGGCCAAGTAAAATTTGTAATACAATGAGGGGGGGGGGGGGGGGGGGGGGGGGGGGGGGGGGGGGGGGGGTTTTTTTTTTTTTTTTTTTTTTTTTTTGGGTATTGGACAATGTTCTGCAGGTTTGGCTCTAAACGAAGTTTACACAAACAAAAGAGTCCAGTCGATTGGCCCTGGTCAGACAAAAACCAGACTCTACTGGGCTTCCAAGTGGGAACTTTGAATACGAATTAACTTAAACCTTCCTTAGTTTTTTAAGAGAGGAAAGGGATTTGTTTTTTTAAGTTACAGGGAGAATGTTATACAGTTCCTTCTAGATGTAAATAATTAATATAAACAAGGTTAATATAATCTTGTATGTGAATTGTAATATTTATAGTTAGTGATTGATATTTCCGCAACGACATTCCTCCGTTTTTTGATCAATAAAGCAATCAAACACTTATTACAGGTGATATAATATGCCACAGGATTACAAATGATGGTAAACACAGTTAAAAAAGATTCAAAGAAATTAGTAAAAATCAATCATTAATAAAGTCAATCAATGTGTACATTAGTAGAAAATTTGTAAATTCAAAGGAAAATTAAGTAAAAGGTAAAAAGTCAATGCATTGATAAAGTAATTAAAATGAAAGTTCTCTTAAAGAAATAGTACAAATAAAAATCAATTAATAAAGTAAATCCAATTTGTACCCCAAAATTTTTTTAAAAAAAAAAAAAAAAGTTAACAAAAAAAAAAAAATTTTTGATAAATAGAGAGCTTAAGATTAACTATGTGTCAATCATTTAAATAAGGCAATAAAAAAACATGAACAATAGTAAAAAATTATGTTTAGCATGTTTAAAGGTTCACCTCATTTTCCAATTTTGTAAACCTCTTCATTGGAGTAAGGCCAGGGGCCCATTCTGAGAAGGAAATGCGAGTAGTCAAAAGGGATGTCGGTGAAGAGGTCTGGTGTGATGCTATTCATCATATTTGTAGCAGTTTTAAAGCAGGTTGAAATTAATGCTTTAATACATGCGATTATTATTAACAAAATGATGACTGCAACGGCGGCGTATAATGCATATTGTAAAATAGTGTAACCAAATGACCCTAATGACAGTGCTAAAGGGTCCCAAGAGTCATAATTAAAATTGTTTTACGACTAAATGTAATTTCCAGTGATGGTTGTTTTTCCATGTAAATTTTAGCATTTTTGTTGGGGTGAGGTTAAGCTGCAAACATCTGTGATATCGGTGCAACATTCGGGACCAACTACTTTACATGTTCCTCCAACAGCAGCTAACAAATAATCCAATGCAGCACGGTTTTGCAGCACCATGAGTCTTGTAGATGACAGTTGTGTGTTTATTAAAGTTATAGAGTTAGTGGTGAGATTCGCTAGGGATTCCACAGATACAGATAAATCGCGGACTTGGTCTAGGGCTGCCATGACTCCATAGTTGGGGATTAATGCTCCTAGGATGCGGGATCGACCATGATGTTTGTGTGTGTGTGTGAAGTGGGTCAGATCGTTTTTTCCTTCTAATGACAAGTTTTCCCAGAGGGGCTGGGCGTAGGGCTGGGACTACAGAGGCTAGAGCGCATTTGGAGGCAGAAAATCATATGCTGAGTTGTTGCAAACCCAATACAGTCCCTGAGGTGCAGGCAGTGTACAGTTTTGTGTTAATAGGAACACCAGGGCAACTTGGGAAAGCCTTTGGGATCCTCTTCTTTTATTTCTAAATGCGTTTGTTGTTTGTGGTTTGAAATGGGTTAATGGGTATAATTAAAACATGTTATACGCTCCTGAAGCAGTAGGGGTGGTCCAGATCTCCCATTGAAGTGTATCTGGTATTATTGTTTTCTTTTTCTGTTGTTTGGACACACCATGGGAAGGGGCCCATTATTGCATCTATTTTTTACAGATAGGGGTTTCTTGCAGTTTGTGCACTGGATCAGGGAGCCGGGCTTTGAAATGACCGTTTCACATGGGTATGTTCTTAGGGGATACTGTGTGATGTTAGGGCATTCTGTTTTCATCCAACTCCAATCGTTTGTCCGAGTGTTCAATGGAATCAAACCTGATTTGTAGTAGGAGTAGAAAGCGGCTGCCATAGCAACATGGGGATAGCGCTGATGGCCAATCCATGGTAATCCTGATGATACAGAGTGGGGTTCCTGATATCCAACAGAAACTTGGTGGTGTTTGAAAGTGGGTTTGAGCTGCAGCAAGAAGGCTTGCCAACTGGGTTGTGTGCATGATGTGGTTAGCTTGGGGTTTCGCTATGGGTCGGGAGTCGGTCGTTGTTTATTGGTGGGTTGCGTTCTGCATTGGTCTGGCTGGGCTCATCAGGGAGTATATTATGCCTGATCAGGGTAAAGGTTGGGTACATCCGCAGGCGTTGGTGCTTTCCTACTTTTCCGGGAGTTGCTGGTCCATCCGAGGGCGTTGGTTGCTTTCCTCTTCCGGAGGTGCTGGTCCATCCGAGCGGTTGGTGGCTGTTTCCTCTTCCGGTAGGTGCTGGTCGCATCGGCTTGCATGGATCCATCTCTGGTTTTCCTTGGAGTTTTTGACTGCAGTCCTCAGTGGTCTCCAGTAAACAACTGGATTGGTCGCTTGCCATCTGGGCGTTGTAGCGGGTTCTCTTCAATGGTGTGTGGCGGCGCGGCCGACGGTTGGTCTCGTCGCTGTGGTTTCCTTTCTGCAATTATTTCTCTCCGTATGACTATCTTTTTTCCAGTAAACACATCTGGAGGGTTCGGTCTCACCACATGTTGTCATTTCCCATACCAGTCTCGCTGTGGGTTATGGGTTTTTCTGTTTTTATTAAAATCTTGTAACGTGACTTTTCTTTCGAATTGAAGTTGTGTTGGTCTCGGCGTCGTGTCTTCAATTAGTACGCTCTCCGTAACTCCTGGGTCTGGTTTTTGGAACTGTCCTTTTGTTTCCGTTCTTTGTAGTTGTTCTGGTACAAACATTTCCTGATGGATGGTTACTTTGGTTAAGTTTTCTTTTTTATCTTTAAAACATGCCTAAGCGTTCCATATTAGCCAATGTGGGTGGTTAGTGATGTGTAGTTTTTTTTTCTTGCCATTTGCAAATCAGTTAGAATGAGAAGAAGAGCGAGTTTGCTGGGGTTAAGGCCAGTTGGTAAACGTTTGTACCAGTAAAACATCCATATTTGAATCCATTGTTATTCCAGCGCTTTCCTCCCATATGTGTTTAAAACGTTGAGAAAAATCTACGGGGGCTTCATCTGGTTTCTGTATGGTCTGAGAGGTAACAATGGAAAAGTCAGCTTGACTTGATGCTTCGGCTTTTACCACTCTTTCACAGACTGTCCAACCAAATGTCTAGGGAGATGTTGTTTCCCCTTTCTTCTGATCCCCATTCGGCTCTTTGAGGGACATGAAACAATTCTTGAACTAACTGCCATTTTGAACCATATGCCAATTTTAGAATGATTAACAGGTCTCCTGGTAATGGACTGTAAATTGTACACATTTGATTCAACCAATGTAAAAAAGGTGTTGGCGCGCGAAGGGGGATCCTGGAGCATCTTTGGCCATTTGATTGCGCTTCACTTGGGTGAGGGTTTCAATATCGCGTGTCGCCTATTGTTATTTCGCGAACATTGTCAATTTGACACGGCTGTGAAGAGGTTGTAATGGGTATTGTTGGTGCAGCGGTTAGACACTGTACCTGAAGCACCGAGTTTGATTCGATTCTATGGATTTTCCGGGTGGCGGATTGGCACTTGCGGTCAAGTGAGCCGCTATTCGTTCATATCCGCGGTTTAAAGCCAGTCGCTCACACAAAATCTTCGTGCGCCTTGACTCTAAACAGCCTTTGGGTGGTATCTCGCCAACGTTTTCCAAATATAAAAGCCTTCACCTACGTGTGCAGACTAGAATACTAGATGTCTTACGGCGGCGTCTAGAACGTCCGCCACTTGCTGCCATCTTGCCAGTCAGCTGCTCACCATAACATTGTGTTTTGGTATTGTAGTACATGTACTTTTTTAAATAACTATAAACTGCTACATTTTCAACCGCGTTTTAAAAAACGGTTTGGTTTTCTTACAATCGGTTATTAACGTGTTTATAATATTTGTACATATTTTAGAACATTTTAACTTTAAAAAAAATCTAACATAATTATTCATCAGTATCCAAATATGCAGTGCCTTAACTACATCTCTCTGACGTTTTAGAACAAAACAAACCGTTTGAAAAATGTAAGCAAGGTGGTTATGGTTTAAAAAAAGTACAGTGTTACCACTACCAAAACAGTGTTTTATGGGTGAGCAGCTAATTGGCAAGTTGGCCTCCAGTGCGGACGTTCGACTCCATTGGCCAGCAGAATATGCATGTGTACGTTTTTTTCAAATGACATTTTCTCTAATAAATCTATACAGTAAATCACATGGTTCCTTGTGTACAAGTCGTCAGTACGACAGTTAGTCATGGTCATATCAGTCAGTGCCTGAAACTTATGTGAAATTCTCGTCTATATAGCTCACTTCAAAGGTTGCTGACATAGGCCTATGCAATTTGCAAGGCGAGAGTTATGCATGTGAAAAGTTTTTTTCAAATGACATTTTCTCTAAATCTATACAGTAAAATCAAATGGTTCCTTGTGGTACAAGTAGTCGGTAAAAGAGGTTAGTTATGGTTCATATCAGTCCAGTGCCTGAACTTATTGTGAAATTCGGGTCTTATAGCCCACTTCAAAGTGCTGACATAATGCAATATTGGCAAAGGCCGAGAAATATGCATGTGTACGTTTTTTTCAAATGACATTTTCTCTAAATCTATACAGTAAAATCACATGGTTTCCTTGTGTACAAGTAGTCGGTAAAACAGTTAGTATGGTCATATCAGTCAGTGCCCTGAGCTTATGTGAAATTCGGTCTATATTGCTCACTTCAAAGTGCTGACATAATGCAATTTGCAAAGCGAGAATATGCAATGTATGTGTACGTTTTTTCAAATGAAAATTTTTCTCAAAATCTATTACAGTATAATCACATGGTTCCTTGTGCACAAGTTAGTCAGCACACCGGTTATATATGGTCATTATCAAGTCAGTGCCTGAACTTATTGTGAAATTCCGGTCTATAGCCTCACTTCAAAGTGCCTGACATAATGCCAATTTGCAAAGGCGAGAATATGAGTGTAATGTTTTCGTTTCAAATGAACCTTTGCTCTCAAATCATATTTACAGTAGTAAAATCACATAGTTCTCTTGCTTGTGTACAAGTAGTCAGCACACACCGTGTTAATATGGTCATTATCAGTCCAGTGCCTGAACTTATGTGAAATTCTGTCTATAGCCCACTTCCAAATTCTCTGAACATAATGCCCAATATTGCAAAGGCGAGAATATGCATGTGTGTACGTTTTTCAAATTGACATTTTCTCTAAATCTATACAGTAAATTCACATGGTTTTCCTTGTGTATACGTAGTCCAGCACACCGGTTTAATATGGTCATATCAACCAGTGCCTGAAACTTATGTGAAATATCCTGTCTTATAGCTCACTTCAAAGTGCTGACATAATGCAATTTTTGCAAAGGCGAGGAGATATGCATGTGTACGTTTTTCAATATGAAAATTTCTCAAAAATCTATACAGTAAAATTACATGGTTCCTTGTGTACACGTAGTCAGCACACCGGTTAATATGGTCATATCACCAGTGCCTGAACTTATGTGAAATTTCTGTCTATAGGCCCACTTCAAAGTGCTGACATAATGCAATTTTGCAAAGGCGAGAAATATGCATGTGTTTACGTTTTTTCAAATGAAAATTTTCTCAAAATCTATACAGTTAAAATCACATAGTTTCCTTGTGTACAAGTAGTCAGCACAGCGGTTAATAATGGTCATATCAGTCAGTGCCTGAACTTATGTGAAATTCCTGTCTATAGCTCACTTCAAAGTGCTGACATAATGCAATTTGCAAAGGCGAGAATGTGCAATGTGTACGTTTTTCAAATGAACATTTCTCAAAATCTATACAGTTAAAATTCAACATAGTTCTTTGTTTAAAAGTAGAGTCAGCACACCCGGTTTAATATGGTCATATCAAGACCAGGGCCTGAACTCTTATGTGAAATTCTGTCTATAGCTCACTTCAAAGTGCTGACATAATGCAAATTTTGCAAAGGCGAGAATATGCATGTGTACGTTTTTCAAAATGAAAATTTCTCAAAATCTATACAGTAAAAATCACATGATTCCTTGTGTACACGTAGTCAGCACACCGGTTAATATGGTCATATCAACCAGTGCCTGAACTTATGTGAAAATCGGTCTATAGCTCACTTCAAAGTGCTGAACATAATGCAATTTGCAAAGGCGAGAAGTGAATGTGTGCGCCATGCCGTAATTCCGACGCCTCTTTGTTCGACGTCTCCAATGTTTCCGAAAAATTTCCCATTAGATCGACATATGCCACCTATTCCGACGGTTTCAATATGTTCCGAAAAGCGAAACCCACTTGGTCCGAAGGTCCGTTAGTCCACTTCTCAAAACGAGGGCGCATTAGGCCGACGGTTTCAATATGCCGAATAGGAAAAAGAGTTTTTACCTTGCTCGCTCCCCCTATCTCTCTCACTCTCACTCTCTCTCTCAACGATTTAAAGATAGCCTCTTATAATAAGTTAGAAATGGACCCACAGCATGTGTTATATGGGTCATGTCGTTCGGTTCTGCTATGTGGATCTTCTTGTTATAGTCGTTGTCATTCTGACATTTAATTGAATAGTATGACTTCTCAGCATTACGTCTTTCTTGTTGTAGGCGCACATGGCTAATTTTGCATACGCGCACAGGATTGGCTGGGCTCCGCAGGCCAAATAATATAATACCTTATTTAATTATCATTCTATCTGTCTATCTATTCAACGCATGTGTTCTAGTTATTAATGTGATGTATTTTCCATTCAGACTTGTTTTTCTTCCCTTTGTTCTGTGTTGGTCTTGTAGGCTTATACTTGTGTGAGCCGAATCACCTAAATGGATTCCCGACGTGTAGTTTTGGTATTAATAAGACCTTGGCTATTTATCTATCTAGGTTATAAGCAAAATAATACGTCTGACGAAGGCGAAGTGACTTGAATAGGGGAATAGCCCCCGAGCCGAAGGTCTATTTGTTATCAGCTGACAAATTGCGGATGAAAACAAATATCGAGTTTTGAATGTGTCAGGTATCATGGATATTGGCCAATATCCCGAGAATAACGAACCAATCAAATTGCCGCCATCTTAGGAGGTTTCACGTGTAGGCATATACTAACTATATCTATATAATATTATCTATGTATTTTGTCTATGAATTCTGTGCATTCTGGGAGAAATTAAGAAGCTATCGCAAACGCTCAAATATTACCTACTTTTTCCGTATTAAATTCCGTTTTTGTGGATACCTAGACAACATTAAATACAATGGATAACAGTTTCAAAATATTTTATTACCAACAAGCAAATCGAAAAAAATCAAACCCTTGCACCATGGCAAAAATGTCTGAATGGGCAACATACATCACATTAAAACTAGAACCAAATTCGTGTCTTGATAGACAGATAGAATGATAATTAAATATTACGTTATATTATTTGGCTTGCGGAGCCAGCCCAATCCTGTGCGGCGTATGCAAAATTAGAGCCATGTGCGGCCTAACACACAGAAAGACGTAATGCTGAGAAAGTCATACTAAATACCGATAGCAAGCGAAAGCCGAACCAGACTGTTTCAATCACATACTTTGGGTCCATTCTAAACTTATGTGTAAGAGGCTATCTTTAAATCGTTGAGAGAGAGAGTGAGAGTGAGAGAGGATAGGGGAGGCGAGCGAAGGTATGAAATCTCTTTTTCCTTATTCGGCGTATTGAACCGTCGGCCTAATGCGCCTCGTTTTTGAAGAAGTCGGACTAACGGACCTTCGGACCAATGGGTTTTCGTTTTCGGAACATTGAACCGTCGGAATAGTGGCATGTCTGATCTAATGGGAAATTTTTCGGAACATTGAGACGTCGGAACAAAGACGCGTCGGAATTACGAGCAGGCCCCAGGATATGCATGTGTACGTTTTTCAAATGAAAATTTCTCAAAATCTATACAGTAAAATCACATAGTTCCTTGTGTTACAAGTAGTCAGCACAGCGGTTTATATATGGTAATATCAGTCAGTGCCTGAACTTATGTGGAAATTCTGTCTATAAGCTCACTTCAAAGTGCTGACATAATGCAATTTGCAAAGGCGGAGAATATGTGCAATGGTGTACGTTTTTCAAATTGAACATTTCTCAAAAATCTATACAGTAAAAATCACATTAGTTCCTTGTAGGCTATACAAGTAGTCCAGCACACGCGTTTAAAAGATGGTCATTATCAACCAGTGCCTGAAACTTATGTGAAATTCTGTCTATAGCTCACTTCAAAGTGCTGACATAATGCAATTTGCAAAAGGCGAGAATGTGCAATGTGCACGTTTTTCAAATGAACTCTTTCTCAAAATCTATATAAGTAAAATCACATAGTTCCTTGTATACAAGTAGTCAGCCACACCCGTTAATGATGGTCATATCAGTCAGTGCCTGAATTTATGTGAAAATTCTGTCTATAGCCCACTTCAAAGTGCTGACAATGCAATTTGCAAAGGCGAGAATGTGCAATGTGTACGTTTTTCAAATGAACATTTCTCAAAATCTATACAGTAAAATCACATAGTTCCTTGTATACAAGTAGTCAGCACCACCGGATTAATATGGTCATATCAGGCCAGGAGGGCCTGAACTTATGTGGAAATTCTGTCTATAGCTCACTTCAAAGTGCTGACATAATGCAATTTGCAAAGGCGAGAGAATATTGCAATGTGTACGTTTTTCAAATGAAAATTTCTCAAAAATTCTATACAGTAAAATCACATTGATTCCTTGTTGTACACGTAGTCAGCACACCGGTTAATATGGTCATATCAACCAGTGCCTGAACTTTATGTTGAAAATATAGGTTCTATAGCTCACTTCAAAGTGCTGACATAAATGCAATTTTGCAAAGGCGAGGAATATGCATGTGTACGTTTTTCAAATGAAAATTTCTCAAAATCTATACAGTAAAAATCACATAGTTTCATTTGTGTACAAGTAGTCAGCACACCGTTAATATGGTCATATCAGTCAGTGCCTGAACTTATGTGAAAATTCTGTCTATAGCCTCACTTCAAAAGTGCTGACATAATGCAATTTTGCAAAGGGCGAGAATGTGCAATGTGTACGTTTTTCAAATGAACATTTCTCAAAATCTATACAGTAAAATCACATAGTTCCTTGTATACAAGTAGTCAGCACACCGGTTAAGATGGTCATATCATCACCAGTGCCTTGAAACTTATGTGAAATTCTGTCTAATAGCTTCACTTCAAAGTGCTGACATAATGCAATTTGCAAAGGCGAGAAATGTGCAATGTGTACGTTTTTCAAATGAACCTTTCTCAAAATTCTAATACAGTAAAAAATCACATAGTTCCTTGTATACAAGTAGTCAGCACACACCGGTTAAGATGGTCATATCAACCAGTGTCTGAACTTATGTGAAATTCTGTCTATAGCTCACTTCAAAGTGCTGACAAATGCAATTTGCAAAGGCGAGAATATGCAATGTGTACGTTTTTCAAATGAACATTTCTCTAAAATCTATTACAGTAAAATCACCATGAGTTCCTTGTGATACAAGTAGTCAGCACACCCGGTTAATAATGGTCATATCCAACCAGGGCCTGAACTTATGTGAAGAATTCTGTCTATAGCTCACTTCAAAGTGCTGACATAATGCAATTTGCAAAGGCGAGAATATGCAATGTGTACGTTTTTTCAAATGAAAATTTCTCAAAATCTTATACAGTAAAATCACATATATTCCTTGTGTTACAAGTAGGTCAGCACACCGGTTTAATATGGTCATATCAATCCAGTGCCTGAACTTATGTGGAAAATTCGGTCTATAGCTCACTAGATCTGACATAATGCAATTTGCAAAGGCGAGAGAATATGCATGTGTATACGTTTTCTCAAATGAAAAATTTTCTCAAAAATCTATACAGTAAAATCACATAGTTCTTGTGTACAAAGTAGTCAGCACAGCGGTTAATATGGTCATATCAGTCAGTGCCTTGAACTTATGTGAAATTCTGTCTATAGCCCACTTCAAAGTGCTGACCATAATGCAATTTGCAAAGGCGAGAATATGCATGTGTACGTTTTTTCAAAATGAAAATTTTCTCAAAATCTATACAGTTAAAATCACATAATTCCTTGTGTACACGTAAGTCAGCACACCGGTTAATATGGGTCATATCAACCAGTGCCTGAACTTTATGTGAAATTCTGTCTATAGCTCACTTCAAAGTGCTGACATTAATGCAATTTGCAAAGGCGAGAATATGCAATGTGTACGTTTTTCAAATGAAAATTTCTCAAAAACTCTATACAGTAAAATCACATAGTTCCTTGTGTACAAGTAGTCAGCACAGCCGTTAAATATGGTCATATCAGTCCAGTGCCTGAACTTATGTGAAATTCTGTCTATAGCCCACCTTCAAAGTGCTGACAATAATGCAATTTTTGCAAAGGGCGAGAATATGGCATGTGTACGTTTTTTCAAATGAAAAATTTCTCAAAATCTTATACAGTATAAAATCACATAGTTTCCTTGTGTACAAGTAGTCAGCACAGCGGTTAATATAGTCATATCAGTCAGAGCCTGAACTTATGTGAAATTCTGTCTATAGCTCACTTCAAAGTGCTGACATAATGCAATTTGCAAAGGCGAGGAATTATGCATGTGTACGTTTTTTCAAAATGAAACATTTCTCAAAATCTATACAGTAAAATCACATAGTTTCCTTGTTATACAAGTAGTCCAGCACACCGGTTAATATGGTTCATATCAAGTCAGTGCCTGAACTTATGTGAAATTCTGTCTATAGCTCACTTTCAAAGTGCTGACATAATGCAATTTGCAAAGGCCGAGAATAGTGCAATGTGTGTCGTTTTTCAAATGAACATTTTCTCAAGAATCTATACAGTAAAATCACATAGTTCCTTGTATACAAGTAGTCAGCACACCCGGTTAATGATGGTCAATATCAATCAGTGTGCCTGAACTTATGTGAAATTCTGTCTAATAGCTCACTTCAAAGTGCTGACATAATGCAAATTTGCAAAGGCGAGAGAATATGCATTGTGTACGTTTTTCAAATTGAAAAATTTCTCAAAATCTATACAGTAAAATCACATATAGTTCCTTGTGTATACAAGTAGTCCAGCACAGCGGTTAATATGGTCATATCAGTCAGTGCCTGAACTTATGTGAAAATTCTGTCTATAGCTCCACTTCAAAGTGCTGGACATAATGCAATTTTGCAAAGGCGAGAATATGCATGTGTACGTTTTTTCAAATGAAAATTTCTCAAAATCTATTACAGTAAAATCACATAGTTTCCTTGTGTACAAGTAGTCAGCACAGCGGTTAATATGGTCATAATCAGTCAGTGCCTGAACTTATGTGAAAATTCTGTCTATAGCTCACTTCAAAGTGCTGACATTAATGCAATTTTGCAAAGGCGAGAATATGCAATGTGTACGTTTTTCAAATGAAAATTTCTCAAAATCTATGCAGTAAAATTCACATAGTTCCTTGTGTATACAAGTAGTCAGCACAGCCGGTTAATATGGTAATATCAGTCCAGTGGCCTGAACTTATGTGAAATTCTGTTCTATAGCTCACTTCAAAAGTGCTGACATAATGCAATTTGCAAAGGCGAGAAATTGTGCAATGTGTCCGTTTTTTCAAATGAACATTTTCTCAAGATCTATACAGTAAAATCACATAGTTCCTTGTATACAAGTAGTCAGCACACCGGTTAAGATGGTCATATCAATCAGTGCCTGAACTTATGTGAAATTCTGTCTATAGCTCACTTCAAAGTGCTGACATAATGCAATTTGCAAAGGCGAGAATATGCATGTGTACGTTTTTCAAATGAAAATTTCTCAAAATCTATACAGTAAAATCACATAGTTCCTTGTGTACAAGTAGTCAGCACAGCGGTTAATATGGTCATATCAGTCAGTGCCTGAACTTATGTGAAATTCTGTTCTATATAGGCCACTTCAAAGTTGCTGACATAATGCAATTTTGCAAAGGCGAGAATATGCATGGTGTACGTTTTTCAAAATGAAAATTTCTCTCAAAATCTATACAGTAAAATCACATGAGTTCCTTGTGTAACAAGTAGTCAGCACAGCGCGGTTTAATATGGTCATATCAAGTCAGAGCCTGAACTTATGTGAAAATTCTGTCTATATAGCTCACTTCAAAGTGCTGACATAATGCAATTTTGCAAAGGCGAGAATATGCATGTGTACGTTTTTCAAATGAAAATTTCTCAAAAATCTATAACAGTAAAATCACATAGTTCCTTGTGTACAAGTAGTCAAGCACAGCGGTTTAATATGGTATCATATCAGTCAGTGCCTGAACTTATGTGAAATTCTGTCTATAGCCTCACTTCAAAAGTGCTGACATAATGCAATTTGCAAAGGCGAGAATATGGCATGTGTGTACGTTTTTCAAATGAAACATTTCTCAAGATCTATTACAGGTAAAATCACATAGTTCCTTGTGTACAAGTAGTCAGCACAGCGGTTAATATGGTCATAATCAGTCAGTGCCTGAACTTATGTGAAATTCTGTCTATAGCTCACTTTCAAATGCTGACATAAATGCAATTTGCAAAAGGCGAGAAATGTGCAATGTTGTACGTTTTTCAAATGAACCTTTCTCAAAATCTATACAGTAAAAATCACATAGTTTCCTTGTGTACAAGTAGTCCAGCACAGCGGTTAATATGGTCATATCAGTCAGTGCCTGAAACTTATGTGAAATTCTGTCTATAGCTCACTTCAAAGTGCTGACAATGCAATTTGCAAAGGCGAGAATGTGCAATGTGTACGTTTTTTCAAACGAACCTTTCTCAAAAATCTATACAGTAAAAATCACATAGTTCCTTGTTATACAAGTAGTCAGCACACCCCGGTTAATATGGTCATATCAGTCAGTGCCTGAACTTATGTGAAATTCTTGTCTATAAGCTCACTTCCAAAGTGCTGGACATAATGCAATATTTGCAAAGGCGAGAATATGCAATGTGTACGTTTTTCAAATGAACATTTTCTCAAAATCTATACAGTAAAATCACATGGTTCCTTGTGTACAAGTAGTCAGCACACCGGTTAATATGGTCATATCAGTCAGTGCCTGAACTTATGTGAAATTCTGTCTATAGCTCACTTCAAAGTGCTGACATAAATGCAATTTGCAAAGGCGAAGAATGTGCAATGTGTACGTTTTTCAAATGAACATTTTCTCAAAATCTATACAGTAAAATCCACATAGTTCCTTGTATACAAGTAGTCCAGCACACCGGTTTAATATGGTCATTATCAACCAGGGCCCTTGAACTTATGTGAAATTCTGTCTTATACGCTCACTTCAAAGTGCTGACATAATGCAATTTGCAAAGGCGAGAATATGCATGTGTACGTTTTTTCAAATGAAAATTTTCTCCAAAATCTATAACAGTAAAATCACATGATTCCTTGTGTACAAGTAGTCAGCACAGCGGTTAATATGGTCATATCAGTCAGTGCCTGAACTTATGTGAAAATCGGTCTATAGCTCACTTCAAAGTGCTGACATAATGCAATTTGCAAAGGCGAGAATATGCAATGTGTACGTTTTTCAAATGAAAATTTTCTCAAAATCTATACACAGTAAAATCACATAGTTCCTTGTGTACAAGTAGTCAGCACAGCGGTTAATATGGTAATATCAGTCAGTGCCTGAACTTATGTGAAATTCTGTCTATAGCTCACTTCAAAGTGCTGACATAATGCAATTTGCAAAGGCGAGAATGTGCAATGTGTCGTTTTTCAAATGAACATTTCTCAAGATCTATACAGTAAAATCACATAGTTCCTTGTATCATAGTCAAGTCAGTACACACACCGGTTAAGATGGTCATATCAATCCAGTGCCTGAACTTATGTGAAATTCTGTCTATTAGCTCCACTTCAAAGTGCTGACATAATGCAATTGGCAAAGGGCGAGAATGTGCAATGTGTGCGTTTTTCAAATGAACCTTTCTCAAAATCTATACAGTAAAATCACATAGTTCCTTGCATACAAGTAGTCAGCACACCGGTTAAGATGGTCATATCATCCAGTGCCTGAACTTATGTGAAATTCTGTCTATAGCTCACTTCAAAGTGCTGACATAATGCAATTTGCAAAGGCGAGAATGTGCAATGTGTACGTTTTTCAAATTGAAAATTTCTCTCAAATCTATACAGTAAAATCACATGGTTCCTTGTGTACACGTAGTCAGCACACCGGTTAATATGGTCATATTCAACCAGTGCCTGAACTTTATGTGAAATTTCTGTCTATAGCTCACTTTCAACGTGCTGACATAATGCAATTTTGCAAAGGCGAGAATATGCATGTGAAAGTTTTTCAAATGACATTTTCTCTAAATCTATACAGTAAAATCAAATGGTTCCTTGTGTACAAGTAGTCGGTAAAACAGTTAGTATGGTCATATCAGTCAGTGCCTGAACTTATGTGAAATTCGGTCTATAGCCCACTTCAAAGTGCTGACATAATTCAATATTGCAAAGGCGAGAATATGCATGTGTACGTTTTTCAAATGAAAAAATCTCAAAATCTATACAGTAAAATCACATAGTTCCTTGTGTCCAAGTTAGTCAGCACACCAGTTAATATGGTCATACCAGTCGGTGCCTTGCACACAGCACTAAGGCCAACACAGCAGCGAAGAGAAGGAGAGGAGACATGCTGGCTGGGGCTCATGGGATGTGGTGCAAGTTGCAGCAGCGGAACGAGAGAAATGTAAAGGCAATATAAAGGTCATGGAGCACTTGTAGGACAGGTAACAGGTAAAATATTTATTTGCACAGCACACACAGCCATTGCTTTTCCTTCAGCTCTTGAAGTGTCCTGGGGTCCATGGTTAAACAGACGGCATGGAACCACCGGTCACATTTATCACACTGGATCTGTTGGATTAAAAAAGGAATTCATGATTTATTCATGCACATGATTTTGTCAGTTGGTAGCAACACTTAAGTTTAACTGGTATATCACAAGCGTCTGTGAAGTTACTTAAGAAAGGTAGTGCATTACATATAACTCATGGAGGAATAAGTGCTGTTAACCATTGGGGTAATATTATTACAGTAACTTAGTAAGTTGCTACTAACACTGTATGTCACATCACGATTCCACATTGAACTGCTGCTCACAACAACTCACCCAGTTTGTGTTGGCAGGTGCTTCTCCAGGGGGCCTGTCAGCTCCACACATTGCACATGTCTCTTCATCAAAGACTGAAAGAAAGTGTATTTGCATAATACATTTAATCTGAATTCAAGTGGAGTGCCTTTAAGTTATTCATTATTTAAGTTATTGTACCTGATGCCTCAAGGACTTGGAGACCCATATTCCTCCTAGATTCTCCCATGGCTTTCCTGGTGGTTTCAAATTGCATTTGGGGCAACTGAGGGAAGGCTTCCATTACTGCTCTGGCCATCTAAATTAACAACACTGTAGTTATTGAAAATTGTCTTCCTCTTTTAAACGATAACTAAAGCATATGTCAACTCATGCATGACGGGGAGGGTTTACAGAAATCTTGCATGTGTGCAGAAACACCTAAAAGGAACCTTATTTCTACCACTGCAAACATGAAAGAAACATTATGTTTCCACTATACATAGTTCAACTTACTTCGACAACAATAACGCCACAACTGCAACCATCCCTTTGCACTGGATGGGGCATTACTCCTCCTTTCCACTGAACATCAACCCAGTCCGTTTTCCCATGGGATGTTCTCCTCATCTTGAAGTATTCCCTGAAGAAACGTGATGTTGTGATAATTTCTTTAGGTACTACCAAAACATTGTTCATTCACAGATACATTTTAGCAAAGTTTGTATTCACTTATAAGGCATATGGACAGATCATACCACTGATTACTGAGGTCATACAATAAGAAACAGCTGCCATTGTTGAATGTGAACATGACTGACTTCAAATGTTTAGAATTCTAGCTTGAATATTTACTGTATTTTCGTGGCGGCATGTGCAGAGTCCTCAAGCTCAGAGGATGCTGGTGATGGATCCAATTGGAAGACTGTGCCAGACTTTGCATGAATGTACTGTGAAAGAAGAGAGGGTATACTGTAATTAATACTTTATTTCACGATGTGATAACAAACATCTTACTGAGTGAAAATTAAGAAGGCAACAAACCAGCATGTTCCAATGATTCCCATTCACATGGATGAATGACAGCATCGCTTCATAGTTTTCAAAGTTTACCTACAGCATGAAAAAACAATGTTTGATGATGATTTAATGAACATGTAAGTCAATTGTTTACCTATGAGTATCATGATGTCTATCTTGGGTACCATATTTGTTAGAAATGTTGGCATGGACAAGAAAGCTTTCAGACAGTGAAAATACATAGTGCTTCCTTATGAAGTGGACTTGAAGCTTTTCGTCCCAGCTAGTTCATGAACGACTGTATAGTTGGGATGGGCATTCGATTAAATTGTCTTAGTTGATCGTCGGGAGAATTAACGATCAATTAATCGATATTTTGTTAATATTTTTATATTAAAATTAACTATTTATATGCTATATTGAAAATGCAATGGAAATTGATTGTTCATTCTCCCGCGTTTATGGACACTTCCGGTCCGATTCGAAGTGGAACAACAGCTCAATCGGAATAGAATTCCATGTGGAATAGAAGAGTTGGTGTAGTCTGCTTTATTACACAGGTTTTCTCAATGCCAAATAAAAAAACGTCCTTTTGATCGATAACAATATAAATTGATCGACACATTTCTTAACGATCAATGATCGATCATTGATTAATTATGCCCATCCCTAATAGTAAGTATTCCCATCACACAACATACCATCACATGCACAAACAGACACTGAACATATTACCTTAGGTAAGCTTTGACGGCGTACTGTGGCCCTGTCACCAGACGAAATCACACCTGCCGTGTAATGGTCCATCAGGTAGATGGTGTCTACCACATTGTGTGTGTAGGCACTGAGATGCATCAATCCATGAATTATCTGATGAACACAACATAATGTTTGATTAACATTAACACACAGCATCACCACATGAAAGCAAACCACTTTTTTGGCCATTGAAATGAATAACGTCATTCTGGCATATATACAGTATTTGGCCTATTATGAGCGCACCACTCACTCAGAGTAGCAGCTGTACAGCAACCAACAACTTTCCTTTTATTACTTATAACAACTATTCACTAGTTCGCCCGTCAGTATGATTGCTATTGCTAAGCGTGTAAGCAGTGCAGACAAGCAGTGAGAGGAAGAGGTTTAAAGATGCCTACCTCTCCTGTCAACCACAGGTGTGGCCGTAGTGAACGCAGCTCTGAGTGGTGTACATAGATGCTCCGACCCTTAATTTGAGATGGCAGTACCGCAACAACCACCTCTGTCGACCTCTTTCTCCACAGTAAGGTTAACTGAAAGTCAGGATTAACATTTAATCAATGCTGCAATTAAGGTCTATGATCCATGGTGTATGATTTGAAATGAGAGCTGCTATAAAAAATAAGCAATTATATTGCATCCTCATTTTCTTCTGCCTAGGGTTAGGGTTAGGGGAAAAATCAAAGTGAAGGTGCAAAAAAATATATAGTCTGTCTGTCTGTGTGCGCGCTAGTAAGCTCTGTCTTGTTCATTACCTTCCATGCCATTGTACTAATCCTCACCTGTTGGTCGTGCAGGTCAGATGAGGACAAGTGGCTTTCACCTGGCCTATCAGCATTCACCTGAACACTTGCATGTTCAGGTGAAGACAGGTGAAGGACGTTCACAGGGCAGAGGGGTGAGGATGGGCGGCTTTCAGATGGGCAGTCAGCATTGCTCAAAGGTTCAGCATTCTAGTGTACAGAACACAACAATGAAAAAACTCTAAGGGAAATATTCCTTTCCTTAAATTTTACACTACTCTGTGATTCCGACATGCCTGTATTTATTTAAAAAATATATGGGCATACTGAGTCACAAGACAGTTGTTGGTATCCTTAGGAGGGATGCTCACTAATGTTTTCAATGACTTTTTAATTTACCTTTGTTGTCTGAAAGGTAAATGCCTTCTTCCTTGGTGCCACGTACACTCCCCGTTTCCTTTGGCTTCTGTGTTTCCATTTCTCAGTTTCCACCTGATGTCTCTACAAAACCAATCAAAGATTTGAATGGCCGGTTTCACAGAATTAACCTTTAGAATTTGCACACACATTTCATTGTCTACACATAAATACATGCATACAAGGATTTTGTGTTCATTCATGTGAAATATACACATACTTTATATGCTTTATATACAAACATCTACAGTGGTATGATGAGTCCATAAAAACTGCCTCTTCCAGTGAGTTAGTTAGTAAGTGAGCGTGAGTGAGTCAGAGACTGAGTGTATACATAAGTTTTTAAGTAGAAATAGCATATCACCTTCTGCTTCCTCCTTTCCTTCAGTGAGTCAGCATATTCCCTTAGCAGGGCATTGGTGCTGACTTTATGCATGGCCACAAAATCGTCCATCCTCTTGAAGCGCCTGCCCTGGAGCCTGACTTTCTTCAAGTCCCACTGGCTCTTCTCCATGATCCCTTGGGTCCTGTTGTCCTGTGTGTAGTTCTGGATTGACACATAGAAATTGTGCCCAATTGAAACATTTTGGTCAATAATTAGTATGTTCGCCCCTTTCATCAAATCAATGCACCCACACTAAATGAGGACTAGGAATAAATTAAGAAGAGGGGTGTGGGGGGGAGGCTTTCTCTGCTTTCCACCCTTTCTGGAACACACACACTCGGAGGTGTGACATTATTAAGGACACATTGGCTCACCCAAAGCAGTGGGCAGCCACAGTGCAGCTCAAAGGGAGCACTGGAGCAGTGGTTGTGCTTGTGGCATGTTCAATAATATTACAGTATTTCATAAGGAACATGCCTATATGAGCAACATGATGACATTTTTATCAACTTTGATCTGATATTATACCTGTTTCGCTGTACTTGCTGCTTTCTCAAATTTCTTCGACAGCTGCAAATAAACTGGCCCTTTCCCGTGGCGTCCCAGGTCACCTGAGGATAGGGTAGGTGGGAAAGAAATGAATTTATGGGACAATAACCCCAATTTATGTATGGAATTTATGTAGAGGACACCACAGAGCTAGAATAAAAGGTTTTGGACTTTAATTGGGAACAGGCTGTGTTTACTCCAGACTAACCCAGGAGGAGGCCAGTCCACAAAGGAGCTTGAGGGAGGAGATTCTGCAGAAGAGTGGGAATAATGCTTGGGCATCGATACAGATTTGGGTCACCATCTCTGTCCATTTGCACATTTCTTAGCAAATTTTGGAAATGCAGAAGAAATGGCGATTGCACCAATTCACTCTGTTATAAAAAGGAAAAATTGATATTAGGATAACTTTGGCAAATTCACACATCACCTCCAATTAATTAATTTGGATATGATAAGCAAACAATTTTTACTGATACCATGTTTACACAACATGTGTTATAATGGACTTGTTGTTGTTACATGACCTAATGCAACATTCGTAACAGTTGGTTCAAGTGTTGTTTTTGGTTTCTCTTAGACCCTCTACCTTAATGTAATCTGAGTGACCTCATCGGTTGCTTAAATGCTCTGCACCTCCCAATACCCAACTTAGGAAAGACACAAAGGTGCTGCTGCCAGCCATTTACATATCCCAAATTCTTCCTCCTCTCTCCTAAGGTGTTGCCCTCCGCAAAGGTGCCGCCATTCATGTACATACCCCAAATTCTTCCTCCTCAATCTTGGCCTCTTCTATGGCTAGGTCTATCCCCTGCAGATGGACCTGCAGGTTTTGAAAATGTTTTTCAACATTCACTGCACTGCAAGGGCTGGAGAAGACGACAGCTGCGCTAATGAAGACATCATCAAGCTCATGCATGGTTCGGGCTTGAGTCATTCTCCCGATCACATGCATGGCTAGATGGTAATGTTTGCTAGCACTGTAAAGAAAAGCGTGTGCAATTAGTATAACAAAGAATACACTATCACAATACAACAGAATAAATGATCAATTTCACTGTTACTCACTGCTTCTTGCAGAGACTCTTCACATTCTTCATAATGTGGCTTAGGCATCTATGAAGAATGGGGAGTTCAGCACAATCTGCCTGTCCCTTTCCAGTCACAATCCCATAATACCTAGGAGAGGAGTAAAACACAGAGCTTGATTGCACCCGTATTCCTCTACATTTTTTGCACATTTAAATTTAAACACAGAGCTTGATTGCACCCGTATTCCTCTACATTTTTTGCACATTTAAATTTAAACAGTTTTTATATTACATATATATACATATATATATATATATATATTTGTTTTGTGAATCTGTCTTTATGGCTGTGTGAATACTAAAAATTGCCTCTGGGGATGAATAAAGTACGTATAGTATAATTGAATACCTCTTCAGGAGCTCTAGGAGGGATATCCCACAGAAATTCATGGAGAGTGACTGGAGAAGGACTGATGAGCCATCACACATGACCATCACTGGCCTTCTTCGCACTGCCTGCCCATGCTGCCTCACAGCATCAGTCAGGAAGGCTGCAATGAAATGGGAGACTGATGCTGTCGTTTGGTCAGTTGTGACAAATGTAGCCACAGGGAGGGGGGAAGACCCTTTATGTGGGTGTCTCACCACTATCTCATATATATAATATGGTTTAGGGTCTCCCATTGACCTGTGGACCACACTGCCAGTGGCATCAATGTAAACAATGTCGTGTTTACATTGGTCAAAGTAAACATTGATGGTCTTTGCAGACCAGAGCATCACAGCCTTCGGCTTCTGGGAGATCTGCTGTATTACAGCAGACTCAGTCCCCCGCTCCTCCTCCGCCATCATTTTTAAACAAAGCATGTCGTCTTCATGCAGGCGATTGTGTCCTCTCTTCTCAGAAGACAGAGTCTTCAAAACCCCTGCTGTTGGGACTCCATCCCTGCAGCCTGACTCATAAATGTCCTCACCAAGCCCCTGGAGTTTCTCAAGAAACAAGCTCCTAGGGAGCTTGTTTTGGAGTGCCTCCGCCAGGACCTCCCTTTCGCTGGCACGAACAGGCCTGCGTACCAGCTGCCTCCTGCTGTGCCTCACAAATTCCCCTGAGAAGGTCAAATTGGTCCTCAGGGAGTCATCGTCAATGGTGAGCTCAACCTGGACAGGGCAATCTTCGAAGGCACAATACGCGGAAGCCTTGAACAGGGCCCCACGCCTCCTCGATCCCACTGTCTTCACAGCATGCCGCTTGAAGGCAAAGCTGCAGTACGGGTTGACCTCCTTGATGCCCTTTGACATCACCGCAGTCCAGTCGAGGCTGGAGAACTGCCGCTTCACCTGGGTCTTCCTCAATGCCTTCCAGTCTTCTTTGGAAACAAAAAAGAAGGCAGGACACTGAGGCAAAGAATCAACAAAATATTTGCACGGGCTGAAGGCGGCGGAGGATGCTGGTGACAATGCGCAAGTGGTGTTGCAGGAGTGAGGCGAGGGTGCAGGAGACCCTGCAGAGCCATCAGAGGGGCTGGTGTGGCCGGAGGGTGCAGGAGACCCTGCAGAGCCATCAGAGGGGCTGGTGTGGCCGGAGGGTGCAGGAGACCCTGCAGAGCCATCAGAGGGGCTGGTGTGGCCGGAGGGTGCAGGAGACCCTGCAGAGCCATCAGAGGGGCTGGTGTGGCCGGAGGGTGCAGGAGACCCTGCAGAGCCATCAGAGGGGCTGGTGTGGCCGGAGGGTGCAGGAGACCCTGCAGAGCCATCAGAGGGGCTGGTGTGGCCGGAGGGTGCAGGAGACCCTGCAGAGCCATCAGAGGGGCTGGTGTGGCCGGAGGGTGCAGGAGACCCTGCAGAGCCATCAGAGGGGCTGGTGAGGCCGGAGGGTGCAGGAGACCCTGCAGAGCCATCAGAGGGGCTGGTGTGGCCGGAGGGTGCAGGAGACCCTGCAGAGCCATCAGAGGGGCTGGTGTGGCCGGAGGTGGTCACCTCAGATGTGGTCATCACCTCAGGTTTGGTCATCTGGGGCTGATGTACATAAGAATAACAGCATAAAAAAAATCATATCTTGTTCTGAAATGATAATTGGTTACAGTAATCTCCATGACTCCCATTTGCCTGTGTTTGTCTGGTAGCCCAGGGCCTCTTGATCAAACAGAACGAGTGAATGTTTGAGCAAACTGATTTCTTTCTGTGAAAGACCCCAAGGGGTCACATGGAGCAGAAGGGGCACAGGGAAACAGCCATATTTGTATACACTGCTGGGTCATCAGTGAGCAATTGTTGATGGACAGTACTGTATGCACTGCAAATAAAATAAGTGATAGAAAACATTTGCAGCAATGTTATGTAGGAATGCTGACACGTCATCAGGTCATGACACGTCAAAACATAATCAATGTAATTTTTTAATGCTAGACTGATATGGGAGAGAGGGTAGCTGTCTACACAGCATTGCTGCTTTACTCCTAAATATTTAGGTTGAAGATATACAATTTTATGTCTTTATTACCATCTAAGATCCAATTAAAGTTTTCCATTAAACTATACCTTTTTATGCATTTCGTATGCATGCTTCAGTCGCGTTTTATTTCCTCTGGATAGTGGAATTCCCAGGTGCATGCACGCCGCTGCCCAAAATTCCTCACTCTGGGCATGCTCAGCGGAGTGCATAAGCTGGTCAATGGCCTTTACTATAAATGTGGCTGTTTTGGTCGTTTTCCGAGACTGGAATAGAAATGAATAGCATTTGTTATCTTAAATTTGAAACATTTCACCAATATTAAATTGCAATACTGTCTACTATAAGACATTTATTTCATCATTATGTCTGGATGTGGAACTGTATTAAAACTTACCTTTCCAAAGGTGGAGAAGTGAAAGACTCTAGTTAAAAAGAAAAAGAAAAAGATGCATAACTTTGACTCCTGCTTTGTGCACCAGTTTTACTGTCAGTGTGAGCACCAAATACACCGCTGGGGGCCCCTTGTGTTCATCATCATCATCATCATCATCATCATCATCATCATCATCATCATCATCATCATCATCGTCATCATCAATAATATCTAGAATAAATATAGCAATTTAAAAAGATTTATTTAATACTGAACACTTTCTAACATTCCAGCAGACCTTATAGCAAGAATATTAGAAAAATATCACTTTAAATAATTGAGTAAATTTTTTTTTTTATTATTATTTGTGGAAGAGGGAGAGACGTCGGAGAACCCGACGCAGTCGATTCATAATATTGTAATGACCACGGAAGAAGCAGTGAATGATGTAGGCCTATTGATTAGACAGCGATTTATTAGATACCTAAGAATCTCTGCAAACTTTCAAAAAATTATTGGACGTCATAGCAGTTATGTAAACGCCCACATGTTTCTTTTGTGCAAATGACAATAAACACTTTGAATCCTGAATCTTATACAACAGTTAGGAACCAATCAGATCGCTGAATTTAAGCCACCCGTTTTATAAAATATCAGAACTCATG
>OLKM01004051.1:0-26078 GCA_900291075.1 Melanogrammus aeglefinus | reverse complement strand
CATATTCTGCTATTGCACTGCTGCGCGGTATATTTGCTGCTTGGTGGGACCTTAAACAACAAATAGCAGGAAATTGCAGCAAGTTTCCTGTGGGAGATAAAATGTCCACGCAATGCCTGAAAGTGCAAAGTTGCCAGTTGATTGAGATAAAGGCTACAACCTCATTAATGTATGCGCAGACCCCTGCCCCCGGTTTTCCTGAGTTTCATTTCTGTCTGCGCGAAATAGTGAGACCTTAAACATTATAGAGGGAATCCGATACACAGCGTGCAACCAGATTTCAGTGAAACATAGCAGGGCCGCATCGCGGAATTCGAAAGAGTACCTGCCATATGCTCTTATTTTCCTCGATTTTATTTTGGGATGGAGCGTAGGTTGCCAAGATCATGGAAGGTAGGGCTGGTTCGAATTTCCCTGCCATATTCTCGCCCTCATGCCGCTCGTCTCCCTCGCTTCCTCCTCTGGGGTTGGCTGACTCCGCCGGGGATCGAGGGAGCATCCGGGCAGTTTTCTCCACGGACCGTGATCTTTTCTTTCCAGTTTATTTTTGCACATTATCTCAGCAACGCGGGGTATTTTGATTCTGACTTCTTGACATAATCCCGAGGGCTAGAAGTATGTTGCAACCCCTAAACGACAGGTTGGCTTGTGTTGTAACGTAGCGCTGGTCCCATGTTTAAATCAGCACTCATTTACCACCGTTCGCTAAACAAACACAGTCCAATAAAAATCATCAAGCTTTCGGGTTCAGTCTCCTCCATCCACATGAACAGTTCAGAGTAACAAACAAACAACAAAACAGGAATGCGTGTCGGCCAGCAGAGCAGCGCCATTCTTTGAGGTCCGCCCCGAATTCTGGGTGCCCGCGCGATATGCAGGGCTCTTAGACTGAGAGTATACTGATGAGCCAATGCCCAGAGCTCGACAGGCCTTTCGGTGGAGAGAGAGAGAGCGCACTAACCCCCTGTTTATGTTCACCCGCCCGCCGTCCTTTGATCAGAACGTGGCAGGTGAAAAGAAATGCAACAGCACCTTTCCTCACACGCGAGTTTCAAACCCACATTTATGTGTGGCTGTTGCATAAGCCACTCACTCCGACTGTTGAGTGGAGAGCGCACATCTCCTCCCCAACCAGTCAACGTGGCGTCCGTGGAAACTTACTCATGTAGGACGTCAAACTGCCCAGGCGGAACACCCCTGAGAATGGCGGTGGGGGGGATCCCAATATTCCAGTCTGTGACACCGAACGGGCACGAGGAGCACCTCTGAGCTTTGCTGGTCGCATGGGCGTCCAACCGTATGGTGAGGCCAAACCACCGCTGAGAGTCTGTGTATAGAGGAGCAGAACCCAAGGGAACCGCCGGATGGGCGGCTGCCATCAGCCCTAACAGGGGCGGTAGTGGCCAGTGCGGTTCACGTTTCTGCGAGCACGCAAAAGCGGAGTAGAGTGCCAACAGGAAGCGGTCTCGACGAGGAGGTGAGAGTATCGCCTGTCATGGTGGCAAAACCCAGGAAAGAGAGATGGTTATATTACCGTCATGGTGTCCCTTCTCGTAGCTTCCTCTGAGTTGCTCAGAATAAGTAGGGTCGTCGAGGTAGATGAGAACCTCTTTTTCCCTGACGCCTGATGCGGTCCCAACATCGTCTCCACACACCCTTGAGAAGGTGCGTGGGCCAGGGAAGTAGCCAAATGGCAGGCACTGGTAATCGTACGCCACCTCCATAAAGGCAAAGCAGCCGAAATTCTCCCTGTGCGCCTCTGCTGAAGCAGGGACGTGTGAAGTAAGCATCCTTGGAGATCTCAGGATGTGAACCAGTCGCCCTCCTCTTCACACACTGCGGAGCAGTTGAGTTCTGATAATGAGCATTTCTGAATTTCTCCTGCGGGGAACAAATCTGTTGAACACTCGCGAATGATCCAGAATAGGGTGAGAGCAGTGTTGATGGCCCCTTTTCTCCAAGAGACAGGCCACCTCTGGCTGCCAGAGCCTTGCTTGCCACTTGGGTCCCGTAGCCTGGTCTTCCATCAAACCTGATAAGAGTTGGGGACGGCGCTTGAACTGTGTGGACGGCCCCAGCATCAACGTGTTAGTCCAACCACGATTGGTCTAGAACGCACCGCTCGTAGCCCAACACGGCATAGCAGTCGCGAGAGAGGCGAGCTGACAGCTGAGTGAAGACGCTGTCCAGGAATAACCCGTATTCCTCGGCGTCCTATCGCCTCCACACTGTGTGTGAATCAAGGGGGGCATCCCCATTGAAAGGGAGGGGGGGCTCAGCGTGCGTGCGTGGTAGACGCTTAGCGTGTGTCGTAGTCGCAGTCGCTGTGTACAAACAGCGAGCTGTCTTGATGCCAACGCTCGTGGCCAAATGGCCCGCTGAACCATGGTGGACCAGGCCATATGCCGGCGCGTCCAAAAACGGCTATAGGCTGGATAGCTGTGATGGAGGATGGCGCTGGAGAAACGGGAACCTTTAGACCATCTTGTGGCTTTTCTCCGGGGCGTAAGACTCCCTGCCAGCCGACAAGAGACCAGGGCAGAGGAGAGACAGGGCGATGTTGTTGACCGCCGCGCGCAGATTGCGAGGCACAAACGAACACTCTGTCCGTCAGGCCCGACAATCTGCTTCTGGAGGCGGTCAGGGGGCAGCGGCTTCTCTTTAGGGACACCATCTGGCGCCCAGGCAGAGAGGCGCTTGCCAGGGGAGGCTCGAGAGGATCCCCTTGCCTGAAGTATCATTAGTGAACATTAGTGAAGTCAGTGAAGGCCTTCACCGGGACCTTCAGTGTAGAAGGGTCTCCACCCGCACAGTGAAGAAATGCTGAGCAGGTGTGTGAACAGGGCACACAGGGTGAGCACACCGGGAGGAAGACTGGGGTGCAAAAGCACTCGCCCTGCATGTCATCCGACATGAGGGCGGGAGGCGGGGCTGGCATAGCGATGCCCTTGATGGCCGCCGCCTCGTCCATTATCTCCCCAATTAATTTGGCCATCCGCCGTGACTTTCCCTTCGGGACGACTGTGGCGGTGGAAGCCCTGGAGTGGGAGAGCCCAGATGCGGAGTCCGCAAAGACGTTGTCAATGGAGGCGGCGTCGTCCACTCGTTGTGAGGTCCTCGTCTTCGACGCCCGGAACTCCGGCTTTAAAATGTAGATGCGTCTCGACGGTGAAAAGAAAAGGTGCCTGAGAAGGAGCCTCTTCAGGCAGCGTGCGGCAGGCGGCGCAGAGAGGTCGGCGCAGGAGGCGGGGTAGACAAGGCAGCCAGGAAGAGGGAGAGCAATGAGGCCCTGAAAAGGCCCCAGCTCTCAAGGAATCACTCTTTTAATGGCCCTGGCTGAAAAGGACTGTTGGGTCTGTCACCTCGCCCAGGCCCAGGTTCTAGAAGTTTCGAAGTCATAGCTGTTGATAATACAAAGCTGAAAGAAAAGGGAGGATGAGCGGCGGTATGAGCCGCCTTATATACACGGTGCCGTGGGAAATGTG
The DNA here is from genome assembly GCA_900291075.1 of Melanogrammus aeglefinus. Lineage (NCBI taxonomy): Eukaryota > Metazoa > Chordata > Actinopteri > Gadiformes > Gadidae > Melanogrammus > Melanogrammus aeglefinus. The sequence goes on along the minus strand of OLKM01004051.1, from coordinate 22,593 downwards.
GGCGGTGCCCACGGTGATTGGTGCATAGTTGAAATTTTCAGTGCATGCAAGCACGCGCATGGAACAAGCCCATAAGGTGAAGCCCAGACGGCCTACATGAAATAAATTGTCTGTGGCATTTTGCTTTAAATATCGCCGCCGTAAAGGATTATGGGATACCATTACCTCCTTTCCTTTCGTAAAGGTTGCTCAGGAGTAACCTATGCTAAAGGATGCATCGAGGCTCCTTTCCTAAGCATCTTTTGAATTCGAACCACCTTTTCTCCAATTACTTCCGGGTCATCTCGTTAGGAAAGGAAATTTCCTATGCAAAATAGAGAATTTGTAGAGGCCCCTTATGTCCGTGGCATTTGGATCACACTATTATTTCCGCAAAAAACTGAGCGAAAACTCCTACCCAACAGAGTGTTTCAAAGCACTTTCCCTCCGAGTTTAATGGGGTAGTTCGGAATTTTGGACATAGGGCCTGATTCCCAAGTGAGCCTTGGTGTTCTTTATCAGTCCTTCAGTCTATTTCATTCAGTCCTTCTAGTTGCAGAGTTCGCTCGTGCTAGCAGCTCTCAGCAGCAGTGTTATATTCCTGGTAGTAGGCTAAGGCAGCGGCGGACTGATACCTAGGTTAACCAGCTCTAGTTTCTTTTACCTGCCGCTGTCATTGCTACAGACGCAGAGTACAGTGAACGAAGGAATTCTATTAGCGTATTCAATTAACAAGATATGCAACTAGAAGGACTGAATGAAATGTGTTGAAATTGTCTCCAATGATAAAGAACTCCAAGGCTCACTTGGGAATCAGGCCCTATGTCCAAAATTCCGAACTACCCCTTTAAGGTCCAAACCTCCGAAATTCCTGGAAACTCCGAGCGTTTTTGAAGGCGGCATAAGTTGCTGCGGGACCGGAAATTACGTCACAAGTGCAGCTCAGAAGGCTGGTGTCCGAGGCATCTTGAACACACCATTACTACTACTATAGGAAATGATAGAAGTGAAGGGCATGACTCCAAGTGAAGACCCCCCCACTAAAGCGGTCGACATCTACCGTGACACATGGGTTCGCTTTTTAGGTAAGTACTTCATCGTCCGATATTTCTTCCTGACCTTAAAGCTTTCGCTCCCGATTCTCCATTCCTTCGACCCCAAATATAGCTTACCTATATTAGCATTCCAGGCTAACCAGTTCAACCATTAAAGATCTATAATACTTGCTACGACTTTGTAGGACGTTTCTTTGTACCTTTGTGGTCGCAGGACGTATTCTACACATGAAAAGTAATGGTTATATTGTTTTTAGTTTGTTTCACCAATTGGACGTCATTCAACTTAGCTTTAGTTCATAACGCCCAGACAGTACAGCAAAGAACCGGCAGATCATTGGTCTACTGCTTGATGCTGTCTGTATTGGAACTGATTAAAAAACAATTATCACTCAACGATGACCCCTGAAGGGATAAACATTGATTCATGATAATAATAGTTGAAACATTGGGCTATTTCGTTGGATTACTAATTGATGTATACGATGTCTATATGATGTACAATTCAAATGAAAGGCTGGCCAGAGCTTTAATCCCAATCAAACCATTCCGCTCCTTTGGTCAGCGATTGAGCCAATACTTCATATATACATCCAGGCCCCGTTCCAGAACATAATGCCTATGGGTGCATCTGAGATCACAGGGGGTGCACCAGTACTAGCCTCAAACCATCTACCCAGCTTCAGTTCAGACTTCACTTTTTACACAGGCCTTTCTACCAGTAGATAGACAAGCACTTCTGGGTAGTTCTGACATGTTGGAACAAAAAAACATTTACTGTGCTTCACATCATGTCTTTTGATGTGGAGAAAATTTCAGCTGCAACATTAGCTTTTTGATATCCAAGCTTTGGATATTAGATAGGTTTCTGATGTGTAATGTGTAAAGAAGAACAGAATTCGACACTGAAAAAAAACATGTGACTAACAGGTGTGTGTTTATCAATTCCAAAACAAAATAATCTCCAGAAATCATTCGTGTAGTTAAAGATTCAAATAAAACTAACTATTTTCTTACGTGTGTGCAAAAGTTAGTGAACCCTGAGCTGCATTGCTTAAATCGAGCAGGCGCCGAGCTCACCCGCCGGAGCTGCCGCCGACGGGAAGACGGGAGGAGGAGACATGGAGTAGAAAGGGATTTTACTCCTGGAGCTGAGCTGCCGGATTGCGGCCGAGCTACCCCAGCCGGAGCTGCTCGTCCGCCGGAGCTGCTAGTCCACTGGAGCTGCCACCTAGCTTTGGCGCCAGTTCAGCTCCCGGGGTACACCGCCGGAGCTGCCGGACTGAGGCCGGGCGGCTTCGGCGGCCGTCGGCAGCTCTGGTGCAGGGAGCTCGGAGGCAGTCCGGAAGCTCAGCTCCCGGAGTACAATCCTTTTCTTCTCCATGTCGCGGTTCATAGACTTCAGAGAGTCAATGCCAAAGTTCCTTCCCCCCAATTCTTCTCAACCATGGCCGAGATATCCCCCACTACGAGTCTTTACTTGTGGAAGTACCAGAGACGTCAGACAGTCTTTATTATTCATAATATCATCCGAGGCGCACATAGCTTTTGGCCGTGATATTAGATAGATTATATAAATACCCGTATATAATATTATTATTATGTTATATTATATAGATGTAGAGCTCAAGGAGTCGGCAAACGGCAACAATCCCTTCTCCATGCTGTGGTTCAGTCTGACAGCTCATTGGTCAATGGGCAGCAACACATTTGCATCAACGCTACAGACACCAGAAACGGCGCATTCTGAAGGGACTGAAACAGAGGGGAATAGCGGTAGACGATATTTTCTTTCCTAAAAGCTGTTTCCAGCAAACGGCTTCAAAAACATGTTTTCTGGAACTCAAATACTACTTGTTGGGAAAACACCATAATATGTCTCCTTTAACGGGCGCAGCCACTTGTTGTCGAGTGGTACGGTCGGCCTCACTGAACTTGCTCTGCTCTCAGAATAGCGAGTGGGACCGACCAAAAGGGGGCGTTCCTCCGTGAAATGCCGCAAGAAAGCAAGACTAGCACTTACCGGCGTACCATACAAATGGATTACACCATTAGACTGACACTCGCTTTCCTCGCTGACGTTACTCACACACACGTACTGCCATTCTCGCGCACACACATACGCTACTCATAAACTAAAATACTGTCTTGGTTCTCATCCACTATCCGCCCGCAAGGAGTTCTTTGCCTGCCCACATCCCCACCCGTGAATTTTAGGGACGTCGCAATCCCGCCCATTTTAGCAACTTTTATGCGGGTAACCGTCGAGTACCTGCGGGTACACAACCCGTTGCAGGACTCTCTACGCACAGTGTTTGTTCTCCAGTTCAACACATGCACTTTAGTTTAACTACATTGTTGCTGATTGTTCCTTTGTGTTAGCTTTTTTGGGCCAAGATCAGTGATGCCAGTAACGCGTTACTGGCCTCGGACCACTTTTTTCAGTAACGAGTAATCTAACGCGTTAGACCTGTGCGTTACTATTATTATAAAAAAATTTTTACCGGATTGACATTGAGAGCGATGGAGTGGTCTATGTGTGTGGGGGTGTGTGTGGGAGGGGGGGTGACGGTGTTGTTGCAGCTCAATGTAACCAATTAAGTAACTTGTACTCTAATTTAGTTACTTTTAAAATCAAGTAATCAGTAAAGTAACTTGGTTACTATTTTAAGGAGTAACTAGTAATCAGTAATCAGATTACTTTTTGAAGGTAACTGTGGCAACACTGGCCAAGATAAAGGTATCATTGTTTTTCAGACTGACCTCTGACCTCCATACTTGTCCGTCTGCAGGCTATGCCAACGAGGTGGGCGAGGCTTTCCGGGCCCTGGTGCCGGTCAGCATGGTAAGGGCCACCTATGGTGTGGCCACCGTCTATGTCACCGCTGACGCTGTGGACAAAGGGAAGAAGGCGGCGGCGGTGAGTGTTCACACACAAGTACTTGAATAGAGGAGGATTCACTTATTCTCCTCTCCTGCAGCAGAGGGCAGGACAGTCAAGGTTTGTGTGACTGTCTGACTCCCCGGTATGCAGCCTACCTGTCGTCGTCTTGAACCAGGTGCTTGACCCACTTGTATCTGAATTCACTGTAAGCCACTTTGAAGCGTTGGCCAAATAACAGTAATAAACAGTGAATGGAGTCCAAGACAAACAGGGTTAAGGGATCAACAGTAAGGGTCCAATGGCCAGGAACTGGTGAACAGTATCTGGGGATCAATCTTTGGACAGTAAAATGTTTAATTTGCTGTTCTGATCCGGCCAGTCAAAACATCTCAATCTTGTGATGGCTATTTGGCACAGGCAGAACTTCAACTTTTGTTGTGTAATCATTTTTTAACAAATGATAAAGAAATCAATCTATGAACGCAATATGAGCAGTATTTGCAGCCTGTGCTTTTCTGCATGTTTCATTATTTGTAATGGGTTTATACTGAATCCAACCGTTTTAGAGTGTTGAGGTGTGGTTGTTCTTCCCCATAGGCCCATGGAGACGGCCCTGGCAGGACAGCCAAGGTGGCTGCTGCTGTGGTCGACACCTTTGTATGGCAAGCCCTGGCGTCTGTGGCAATCCCCGGTTTCACCATAAACCGTGTGTGTGCCGGCTCGCTCTACCTGCTGGGCCGAACCACCAAGTGGCCCCTGCCCGTCCGCAAGTGGACCACCACAGCCATCGGCCTGTCCACCATCCCCTTCATCATCACGCCCATAGACAGGTGAGGACCAGTAGGATGGTTAGGGCGTTAAGACTCGCTGGTACCGACATGTTAAGTAAACCCCCTGTTTAGCAGGAGAAGTTCCGCCTACCAGTTAAATGAAATACATCTGAACAGTCTGCAAGGTTCTAGAAATAACAGCCCCATTGTGTTCAGTAGGAGCAGGCGGAGGGGTGTGGTTGGACAAATGTGGTTGAAATGCTTTGACACGTTCACGCATGTATGCGTAGCGTTCGTAGTAGGCTGTATCATGTGTCTCTGACCAGACTGCTGAACACGGTGAATACATGTCTTCTCATGTCCTGCAGATCTGTAGACTTGCTGCTGGACGCCAGCCTTCGGAAGATCTATGGGGGAGGAGAGAAGCAAGACTGAGGGGAAGACCCAAGAGGAGGAGAACAGCTGCTGTGGAGGCCTGACGCCTCATCCGGCTCATGGTCCTTTGTGAACTGTGCAATACAGTGCTGGATCTTCCAGGAGTACAATGGTTTTATCAACAAATACATCTTTATTAATGCATCCACACAATATACAGATTAATACATTATTCTTGTTGACCATGCCCTATTGATCATAAAGATTTTTAGATGCTTTATAAGAGACTTCCCAAAGTATATAAGAAGAAATTATAAAAACAAAGCAAACTATATTTATTTCCATAAACTTTAGGAACATTTCACCAGTACATCTAATCTGGGACTATCAATCATTTGTTTAAAATTAAATCTGAAAATTAAGATTGTAAATCGTAAGGATTACTCTGCTGAAAGAAGGGATGTAGTGGATACGAGCCATGTTCACAAAGGTGGAACTCATGTTACTCACTACACTGGTGGTTTATGAGCCATACTCTGCTGCTATTCTGACAGCATGGTGTCCACCATGTTACGCTCATACTGTAATATTTCTACTTCTTTCACTACTGTTTCACACTCCGGTTACTGCTGTTCCACACAATGTTCACTTGTGAAGCCATTTCATTAAGCACAATATAGGTTTTTTTTTTACCCATAGCAAAGTGTATAGCCGATTGATTTATCGTATGCCTTGACATTAAGGTGTACTTTATTTGAATGTTTGTGGCATCTTGTCATGATAGATGTTAATTACTTTAAATGTAGGAAATATGTGGATGATGACCTAGCTATTGTTAGTGACTTCACATATGTACGATGAGCTCACAGATTTACACTGGGCTTTCAATGATATGGTTTACTCAGGTGTAATACATGTCGTTCAAAGTATTTTGTATTGATTATAAGGATTTGATAAATCATTCCTCCATAATCGGTCAATGGTTTAGAGAATAATTGTGTCACTCAGTCAGGAGTCCTAGATCAAGTCCATAAAAACTCTTCTAATGTCGAAATACTTGTTGCTGTATAAATGAGAAGGATGGCAAAGAAAAATATACTAACAAATATATATTTTATTACTGTTGGGTGGCAAGTGTATACTGTAGCTATGCAAGGGAAACATGGGTGGGACCTGTAAACTGGGCATTCAACTATAAGGGAATTCTTCAAGTAGACTTTTTATCCATCTTTTCTTTTAATGTTTTGTTCTGTAGCACTTTGTGAAAGCTTTAGGTTTACTTTTAAGTGACACCGCAATAAATCAGAATAAAAACCTATTGACCATATTTTACTTTGATATGATTGCATGTTTTTTGTAGGGGTCGTTTTTCTGTTATTGTAGACAAGATAATTGTAAACAGAATGAAGATTAAAATACTGCGCAAAAAAAATCATGAAAATAAACAAGTAGGATTAAAATCTGTTTTTTAAATGTTATGATTTGGCAGCTGAAATCTGACTCTTGCGGCATAAATTACGGCATGATAACATGCATTTGTTTTTGATTACATTTGTAAAACTAGCGTGCTCTGCAAGAAAAAACGTCACTTACATTTTTACCATGTCAGCTCAATCAAAGCTGCATCGATTGCTACCACATCTGATACAAACGATCAACCAGAGCATCGTTTAACCACTCAACAGAAAGACCATTCCCGCGCTCTTACACAATTTTATGATGACATTAAAATGTCTGCAAGTTACTAAAAGCAAATCCCATCTTGACAAATTTTGAGGGGCTGCATAGCGGCCAATGTCATACCTGCGCAGAGTGGGCAATCCAAAGTGACCAATGCCAATAAATTACCCTAATTGAGTATGCACGTGGTTGCTGTCACCAATTATTCTAATCAAGCACTTTTTTTTTGTACGTGTAGTGCTTCACCAGAGCTTTTAGCAATGGCTTGTTTTTTCAACGTTTTGGTCGCATTATATGTAGGCCTAGCTGTAGTCCAATCAGGTAAGATCAAAAATATCCTACGTTTTACTACTTTTTGTATTGTAAGAATAAATCCTCCGGGAGTTGAATGATGTGAAATATATTACCCTCGTTTTCACAACTAGATTTAAAGAGTACTTCACGCACAGACGGGTTGCCCTACCACTACCGTGGACAATGGATTCTCCCCAACGACGGTCGTCCATACGGGGAACAATCAGAAGAAGACTCGCTTGAGGCACAGACCGCCTGGCCGGCTGTGACGCAGACCGCTGCTCTCGTGGTCACCGAGAAGGAGGCTCCACAGCTGGAGACCAAGCAGGAGCCGCGCGACCTGAAGCAGCAGGGTGAGCAGAAGGCCTACTGCAGTTCCCAATCATTGTTCGGAGCATATATTGATGGATATTTTATGAATCTTGCACCAAATATTTTTCAAAGTTATTTCTAATCTATTTTCTTATAACTTGATTTTGCCTAACCTTCTGTTTTACACTGTGTTTAACAATTCTGCTGCCCATTAGACCCTTAATGGTGGATATAGGATGGAGTAACTCCTCCTTTGGGGTTGGAGTTCTCCCTGGGACCCCTGAGAGGGCAAATATATGTCTGGTGTAGCTGTTCTACACTGTAACTGTTAAGGGCTTTCAAACTAAATTGACGTGACATGACTTTTGACTATTTGATTCCTTTTAGATCATGTTGAAGGCTCTACCTGGTGGAAGGGTTTAGTGTTGGCAGCCGTGCTGTTGGTGTCTGCTATGGCCACTCTCAGCGTGGTCTATTACCTGTGTGTCTGGAGAGGCGGGCGGATCTACTACCAGCCCCAGCACGACCTTTCTGGGATGTGAACAATATGAACTCCTGTAAATACGCTTCTTTTTGGAGCAATAAAATTACTTTGAAAATGGTAAATAGGCGATTCTCTCATTCATATTACAAACTTGTTGCCTTAATTTAATATATGCTTTGGTTTAGAGATATCGTGCTTGCTCTAAGTCATTCTAACCATGCAGTTCAGTCTGCACACTACTAGGGGACCCACTTTGCTGTTGAAGATTATTTCTAGATTCATCAAATGGCGTTTGCGATTGGCGAAAATTCCATATCAAAATATAAATGCTTCTTTGCTGACTTTAACAGGAGGTCGTTACGGACTCATATGGCATGTTTTAGAGTTTCGGTAGTTTATTTAGTCGATTTCGTAGGCGGGTGTCACGTTAAAATTGTACCGGGGGCGAAAATTGTACCGGCCTACGTCATCGTTTGTTTACATCCTGACAACATGTTTCCAAACGACGAAATAACATAATACAGATAGCGGATCGCTATCTGTATTATGATAGATAGCGATAACAATTGTTTTTACTTTATATTTGTATTGTATTTAATTGTTTAATCGAAACAATAAAAAAAATTGACCGCGAAACGGGCGATCGCGTCAAATGACGTATGCTTTGCCCGCGTCAGATGACATTTGTCATTTGACGCGATCGCCCATTTCGCGGGCTATTTTTTTTATTGTTTCGATTAAACAATTAAATACAATACAAATATAAAGTAAAAACAATTGTTATCGCTATCTATCATAAAACAGATAGCGATCCGCTATCTGTATTATGTTATTTCGTCGTTTGGAAACATGTTTTCTGCATCGCGTCGTCTGTTGCCGGGCAGGTTGTCAGGATGTAAACAAACGATGACGTAGGCCGGTACAATTTTCGCCCCCGGTACAATTTTAACGTGACAGCGGGCATTGATGAGCTGTCACTGCATTGGCCACGCCTCTTTGATGGTTGCCCCCCCCCCCCCCCCCATTCTGTTGCTAACAAAACACGAACCCTCACAGCACTCCATTCTACAGAGCAGGAACCCCCACGTACTGACCACAAAGGGAACAACATCCAACATTAACCTTAATTTTGCTTTACGTTTTGGATTTGTACAGATATTTAACATTAAAACATTTTTTTCTTCTACAGGCTACTCTGCAAGTGTGTCAGTTATGTAAGGATATGTTTTAAAGTGAGCGGTACGGCTGTCGTGTTTTTTTTTTTTTTTTTTTTACAATAGGCTATTTTCAATTGTGTAGGGCGGCTATACTTTAATCTACTTAGGGTTATACACGATTTAACATTGATTGGACTGTGTATACTGTCATCTATTTAGGGTTTATACACTATTCAATATTAGGTTGACCGTGTATATGTGATATGGAAAACTGTTCCGTTAGTTATGACCAGTTTCGAAAATGATGAATCAGTTGTTGGCGCATTTGAGCCGTCTGCTGGTGTGGTTGTGTACTGCAAATCTGTATTCGCCTTGAGTTTGCATTGTAAAAAGCTCCCGAGGATTTCAAAGTTTTAAGACCGAGAATGTATGTTTATTTGAACATCAGCATATTAGATGATTGCATGTTTCATCATTTAGCCCTATGTCATTGTTTTTATAGTTTGTCACTTGGTAGGGAGTTGGTTCATATTTTTAGTTCGACCACATGTTACTGGTAACTATGTTAAATGTTTGCTGGCAATGAAAGTGTTTTGTTTTACACGTGCAGATCCTGCTGTGCAAATTACAAATGCACCATTGAAAGACACCAATGTGTATGTCCTGTCTTTCAGTCCTTTAGACCTGGGCCCCGTTTCCCAAAAGCATCGTTAGCCTAACTGGATCGTGAAGTAAGCCTACGTCATACAAGCATCGTACAATTTCCCGAAAGCATCGTTGGTTACGAGCGTTTTTGAAAACGTTCGTAGCTAACAAGGACTCCAGGTGTATCGTAGGATGCTAAGAGCATCGTTTGCCTACTATAGCCTCAATGGCGACACCAGCGGACATTCCGTGTATTGGATGCGTTTTATTAAAACACATCCAATGCCACGGAATGCCCAGCTGGCGCAATTTCGCCACAAAAACAGTGGTTACCGCCGATATATTACTCATAGACTACTGTTAGATTTAAACAGCAAAGATGGAGATATGTTAAAGTGAACATAATTTATTTAATTAAAATTCCAAAAATACATGGGCAGCCGAAATGTACCGATCAAATGCCACGTGACAAGACATAAAATAAAATCAAATGATTCCATTGCTCTTGTGTGGGAGGTCGGTTTCGAGCTGCACTTGCTGTCTCCCTCTGACTTTAATTTAACCATCCTGGTTAAAATGTCCACATATTGATCAATGATGGAAGACATAGGCCACTGTAGACATGCATCATGCTGAGACCAGCGGGTGTCGGAGAATGTCTGCAGGCGTTTTTCCTGTTGCGATTGTTTGCATTAAGCACTACTGTCAAGTTCTCCCCTTCTTTGTGCAATCTCCAGTTGAAGGAGTTGGACATCTACCCAGAGTTGCTGGACTTCACTCAATAACCACACTTTTCTTTTCCTCTTATCTTCTTTTATTTTGTGATTTCAAGGTTTCAGTTAAGTAGGTACTTTGCAAGTAAGCAAGTAGTTTGCAAGCAAGCAGGTAGGTAGCTGCCTCTCTGGCATTTGTAGATTTGTTTGCACGGGGTTGGATGTTTTTGCGCTAAGCATTGCTTCAGTTTGCGGCTTCGCTTCACTTCCTTATTGATGTTGTGTGCCACCTCTTTTATAGTCCGTGCGGCAACTCGGACTGCCGAAAGGTTCCGTTCCTTGCAACATGAGTTTATTAATTATTTCTTTAGTTTGACTTCACACCTCCCACTCGATCTTCGCCTGGAAACGGTGTGAAGATCGACAGCTTCAAAGGCAAACTTGGTTCTCCTTTCCCTGCTGCGTTTGACTTTCTGTCTGTTCCTCTGCAGGTAATAGGACAACGAGCCGCCTGACGTCCCTGTGAAGGACGGTGGCTTGGATCTTTTCCCTCCTGATTTTGGGAATTGACTTGCCTTTCAGAGCTCTCGTGACAGGGACACAGTAGCTTGGGAAAACTTTTACATTGACGTCCCTTACAACGCCTTTATCATCTGGAGTCGTGCTGATGACTCTGCCAAGCTTGAACTGCCCTCGTAGCGCATTCTGGTCACACAGCCACACAACATCTCCAATGGCAACATTTCTTTGTTCAGTATGCCATTTGCTTCGGACAAATAAGTTTGGACCAGCGAGTTGGCTCCAGCTCCTCCAGAACTTGGTCACCTCCGACTGCATAGCTCTCAGTCTTTTGTACGGGTAGTTGTGAAAGTCAAAGGTTTTCAAGTCCCCACTTTGAGAGGCCCGGCCCAGTAGGAGAGTGTTGGGTGTGACATACTGAATGCAGTCCTCTTTGCTCTGTACTCTTGCGTCAATTGGACGCTCATTTGCTAGGTTGGCTGCGATGTAAAGAGTTGTCTGGAACTCACTGTAGCTTAGTGAAGCCTCATTCCCAAGATTCTGGAATGCCCTCTTTACAATTCGCACAGCAGCTTCTGCAGCACCATTCCTGTGTGGAGAATCGGCTGGATGGATTTTCCACTGCCACTCAGTTCCATTCCTTGCTGCGGTCTCTTCAAGGTTTGCTTTGTCTAGGTCCAAAACCCTGTAGAGCTCCTCCAGGACTGGTTTTGCTCCAATAAAATTGGTGCCTGGGTCCGACCACATCTTTCTTGGATGACCTCTGATTGCCGTGAACCTTTGATAAGCCATTAGGAAGCTTTCAGTTGATAGGGTGTTTGCCAGCTCGGTGTGAATGGCTCTGCTTGCCATGCAGCAAAAGACAACTCCCCAGACCTTAAGTGTCACTCTTTTCTTGACGTCATCTTTAACTTGGTAAGGGCCAAAGAGGTCAACTGATGTGAACTCAAATGGCGCAGCAGGTTCAGTCCTTTCTGGCGGCAAGTCAGCCATTATTTGTTGACACGTCTTTGCTTTTCCTTTCCTGCAGACCATGCAACCATCAACAACTTTTTGTGCGATCCTCCTCCCTTTAATGACCCATGCCTTCCTCCTCATTTTTAGGAGGGTTCCAGCTACTCCCTCATGACCTTCATTGTGGGCCTCTCGAGCTATCAGCTTGGACACCCAGGCGTCATAGGGTAAGAGGGGGATGCTAACTTGAGCTTCCTTGAAGCTTTGTACTCAGCCTCCACAGACCAGTAGCCCAGTGTCTTTGTCTTTGTGGACCACAAGCCTGTCTAACGTGGTGTCAGGGAAGGTTGTGTTTTCTTGTGCTGCAAGAAAAATGTCTCTCGGGGCATCCTCTCGTTCCCTTACAGAGATGACCCCTGTGGAGGAGATTGCCTCCCACTTTGGACTCTCCACGGCTTGACTTCCTTTGCCAAACTGTTTTGCTGCTCTCCAGATCCATGCAACTGTCTTTACCAGACGGCTCAGAGTGCTGTATCTCCTGACATCCACCAGCGTTTGGATTGCAGACCCTGCAGGTAGCCTCCTTTGCTCTGTTTGTGCCTCCTGTTTCAGTTTGTGTTCCACTTGCTGCTTCTTAGCCTGAGCTCTGGTCAGTGCAGCAGCATATGCCTTTTTTTGAAGTTTTGTGACATTCTCCCTGGCAGTGGCTCCGAGTTCTTTGGCTGATGTGATTGGCCACTCCTCCACTGGCAAGCTTAGAAACTTTGGACCTTTTTGCCACTCTGAGTCCTCATCGAGATCTTGATGGCTGGCTCCTCTTGTTATAATGTCGGCAATGTTTTGTGGGCCAGGAATCCACCACCAATCCTGGACCCTTGTGTTGCTTTGAGTCTCCCCGATCCTATTTGCGAAGAATGTTTGATAGTCATAGCTTTCCCGCTGTATTGCACCAAGGATGGTCTGGCCATCAACAAAATGGTACAACCTCTGAATCTGGATTCGGCTGTGCAGTTCAAAGTACTTTTTCAGTCGTGAGGCAAACACTGCTCCACACATTTCTGCTTTAACAGCATCCCCTCCTTGATCCAAAGGAGTAAGTTTTGCTTTGGACTCCACCAGCCGGATGACCGGGCTCTGGTCTGAACTCCATCGGAGGTACATCACTGCTCCATAAGTATGCTCGCTACCGTCAGAGAATGTGATCGCCAGGGGACCATCAGTAAAGCTTGGGGGAGTCAGTGCTCTGGTGAACTTGACTTTGGCAAGTTGGCCGTACTCCTCAAAGAGCTTTATTGCATCCTCCCTGAGTGCATCTGAGAGCGCTGTATCCCATGAGTCCTTTACAGGTGCACTTCCACCCTTTGCTTCCTGGAATGCCCTACGTACCAGGATAGCTCCCTTCTGCTTGATGGGAGTTACCAGGCCGACTGGATCATACAGCCCTGACACTTGGCTCAGCAGTGCTCGCCGAGTCAGGGGGTTGGGTGTTTGGGCTCTTATCTGCTCCTGCAGAAGGTTTTGGCCGAGTCTCATCTTTTTCTTTCTCTTTGAGAAGTTTATTCCCACCATGACATGGAGTTTGTCCTCTTCTACCATGTATCCAAGGCCGAGTGCTTTATTATCCTCGTCTCGCATCTGGTTTGGTAAGACCATGGTCTTTTCTGCAGCCTTTTCCAGCCCGTCACTGCACTCTTTCCTCCCACTTTGCTCAGAATAAACCCAAGGTTTGAGCTCGAACCCGCCAGCTTTCAGAATTTGCTGCACATTCGCTGTGATGGTTTTCAGCTGGTCTAAGTCATTGTGGGACGTGAGAATGTCATCAACGTAGCTGTCTTCTTGAATAACCTGCCGTTCCTCTTTTGAGGTGAGTGAAAGGCGGGAGGTTGGCAGTTTCACGCATTGCAAGCTGTGCGATGCATCCTGCTGGCTTGTCACCGATGTTTACCCTGGTGATTGCATATTCCCCCAGCTCTTCGTCCTCTGAATCACGCCAAAGGAATCTATGCAGGTGCATCTCCTTTTCTTCCAGCCAGACTGAGTTGTACATCTTCTTTATGTCCCCCAGAGCAGCATGCACTCCACCCTTGCATCTCAGGAGCACTGCACGAATCTGGTTGAGGACGTCTGGGCCTTTCATCAGTAGGTCGTTCAGGCTCACACCTCTGAACTTTTGACTACTGTTACAAACAAGTCTCACAGGGGTTGTGACAGAGTGGGGGTTTGGAGCAATGAGGTGACTCACATACCATACTGGCCCATGCCAGTTGATCACTGTGTCTCTGGATAACTTGGTTGCAGCTTTCCGATCTATCATGTCATGGACTTGAGCAGTATAGGCGACTTTCCATTCAGGTTCTTTGGCCAGTTGCTTTTCCGTCCTGAGGAATGTGGCCTCCACAGTCCTTTTATTGTTCGGCAGGGAGTCTGGGTCCTCTACCCATGGATATCTGGTATGCCAGTGTGGTTCTTTGCTGTGGGCGTCTCCTGTGACGTAGGTGAGACCATCTTTCACCACTTGGAGTTCTCGCTCCTCGGCAAGAGTCATTTCTTTGCCACCCGGCTGACAGTTCCCACAGCGGCAGCCTCCACACTTTGGCTCACATCCTGCGCCGATGCTGTCCCATCTCCACCACTTTAAAAAGTCTTGGTTGATGGCTGAAGTGCTTGATTCACAGAGCTGGATGGTGCCTTGATTATTTGCCAGCGGACGCTCTGGGACCATGCTGGTGAGTTGTTCCTCATATCTTGCAGCCGCTGCTCTCATCGACCTTGCAAAGTGTGTCTTCGACATGTGAGCTGACACGGTGAGTTCTTCAAAGAGTTCAGGATGTGTTCCTCCCACTGTTTTCCCAGTGGACCGTCCCACAGCACAAGGTCTCCAACAGCTCTGATCCTCTGTGGCGCTAGTTGACCTTCTTTGTGGCTAATGAGCAGACTTATTTCTTTAGGTCTCCGGAGTTCATCCAGCGGTGCATCTGGGAAGAATCTCTGGAGCTTCTTTGGTTCCACATGTTTGTGTATCTCTGCAATGCTGTCCAGTCCATAACACACCAATTGGTGGGCTCTGAGAGTGCCTTTTGGTGTTTTCACTCTGATCTTGAGGAGGTATCGTTTCGTCTCTACACAAACCGCCATGCCCCCAACTCCATGGACGACAAGTGTGACTTCTTCATTTTTGAGGTTTAGCCTGCTTGCAGTCTTGTGGGTTATGTAATTGGTGTCAGAAGCCAAATCGATTAATGTTCCAATTTTCTGCCCAGCGTTTGCTGTGACCTCGACAAGCATCATCAGTACTGGAAGCTCTTGAAGTCCGCTTTCCCCTAAAAGGCTTGGTTGGTCTTTGACAGTATTGAAAGCCCTGGATGCAGTATTGGAAAACACATTTCGGCATTGGTTTGCCAATTCAGGTGAGAGTTTCCCGAAGAAATCCTCCTGCTCCTCTGTGTACTTCCTCCTGCCTTTATCCCCTTCCGGACCAAACCTGCTCCTCTTCTGACCATCGCTGCTTTTCTTTGCCTCAGCGTTGGGGCACAGATAGAAGTGATGCTCAGGAGTATCTGCATCCTTGCAGTCCTGGTTTCTGCACAGGAATCCAGGTTTGCACTGTGAGCCATCGCCATGAACCTCCAAACATCTCTTACATGCTCCCAACCTTTTTACTGCAGCTCTCTTCTCTGCTAGTTTCAGTGCTCGGAACTGTCTGCAAAAATAGATCTTCCACCTGTGTTTCACATCACTGCAGACCACACACCCTTCCTGGTCGTTGCTTGATTTGGTTGACTTGGTTCTGGCATATCTTGGCTCCACCTTGGTTTCTCTCTTGCTTGGCTCTTCCTCCTTCAGTTGTTCAAGCTGTTCATATATGCTCAAGGGCGTCAGTTTGTTTTTAGAAGTGGTGGGGACAATAACCATAAGCTTGAGTGTGGTTTGAAAAGTGGTGGGTACCCTTATGTAAGCTATTCATCCATTCAACGATGCATTACAATATGCTCTGCAGTGTATTGTCAGGTGTTGAAAAACCAGTTTGTGTTTTGGCTTGTTTTGCAAAACGACGTTGGAAACACCAGGGTATTGGCTCGGGATATGTAATACTAATACACACAGGACAAAGAAAAGTGTTGGCAATTTAACACTTATCTTGACATCAACAAAGTTTACCAGATAATCAATGGCAGACTGTAAAGGGGGTAGGCTACGAAATGAAACTAGGTACTACTGAGCATCAGCCTTTTGATATATTGAAGAAGAGCAAGGGTTGCTGGTAGCATAATGTTATGCTGCATTAAAAAATGAAAAAAACAAGCACCCAGAGGAGAAGTGCATCTGCCAAATCCTGACCACCAGTAAACACTCGCGAAGGACCAATTCACACTTCACTCGGTACATCATGAGCAAATTGCCCGCAAATAAAATCCCCTAGAGTTTAGGATAATCACACTGCAGGTTATACGAGAACATATTTATGTCAGGATAGGCCTACCACTGGCTCCAAGTCCAACGTCAAATATCTCAATCAGACAAAACAACTATAACCACATTGGCATAGCAATCGAACCGTGTGTAGCTGCTACTAGCTGCAATCTATATATAAATGCATACTAGCTGGAGCACCAACCAGAATCAGATTGATCACAATTCGCTTAGGACCGATGGGTAAACCTAGCCAGGGTCATCACGAGCAAACAAAAACCAGCAGCAAAGTTTACGTAAACCAATTTCTTACCAGAATCAGATGATCACAATCGCTTAGGACCGTGGGTAACCTAGTCAGGTCATCACGAGCAAACAAAACCAGCAGCAAAGTTTACGTAAACCAATTTCTTACCTTATGTGGCCCTCCACATGCAGGCTAGATGATGTATCCATATTCCACGTTATCCAGTGTCACAAACATGCTTTTTACAGGAAGCAAAAGGACCGCCTATTTTCTGAATAAAAATGTCAATTTTGGCTGGCTGTCTTGAAACTTCTTTATTATAACGCTGTGTGTACAGACAGCCCACGTAGCCGCCTGCCCCCTCCCCCTCGCGATGATATAAAAACAACAAAAAAATCGCTATTATAAGGCTATTCAAGTGGATCCATAATGTCTAAGAGAAAAGCGGGAAGCGATATAAGATCCTTTTTCAGCAAGCAAAAATGCGCTGTAAGTTTAGAGAAATCTACAAATCAACTTGTTTTACGATGTTTGATATTAACTCTTAACTGCTAGTTCTCATCTACTGCCAAGACACTCACGCTCTACAGCAAGCCAGTCACAGTAGATTGTTTACGGTCGCTGTAGGCCTACAGCGCCGCGCCAAACAACTAAGCTAAGGTTAGCATTTCGCTAAGCATTACTTTTCCTCCCGAGATCCCGCTAATGTTGTGTTATAAAGTAAAGGGAAACAAGATATCTATTCTTCCTCCACCTCTCTCGCTTCTCTGCTTGGTGTCGCTTATAGTTTGCCTCCCTCGCTCTGGTAACGTCACGTAGGCCTACCTCACGTGGAAAAAAAATAAACAAAGCTCCGAATACTGATTTAAGCTTCGAATACTATTTTTCCGAACGAGTATTCGAATAATTCGGGCCAGCCCTAAAACTGATAGCAGGTAGGCCTGCTGCTGGAATGATTAACCACAGGTGCTCACGCGGCACTGAATGAGAGATACTGATGATCAGAATCCCGCCCCCTCATTTGCTCCACTCACAGCCCGCTGTTGTGCATGCTGTGAGGATGTCTTCGTGCGCGCCTATCGCATGATTTAGACTCGACGATTTCGGTTGAGTATGTGTTTTTTTTTTTGTTGTTTTCGGTTGCATTTTTAAAAGTGGGGGGGACAAAATTCGTATTTTAAATAGTGGGGGGGACATGTCCCCCCCGTCCCCCCCGTAATCGACGCCTATGTATGCTCTCCTGTTCTTTGAGGAATGCCAAGAGACTGTCGAACCGATTTCTTGAAGTCACATCATTTCTCTTGTCAGCTGCATACACAAGCCATTCCTTCTTGAGTGTCTCCGGGAGTTTACTTTCAATGGACTTAGTCACAAGGGGATTTTTTATAGCACCTGTGTCTCCAAGGTCACTCAAATCTTGAAGTGCTTTTTCCACAGCTTGAATTAAGTCGACGATTTTCCGTGGCTGGTGACTTGACAGCTGGCATCTTCTGTATCTCCTCCACTATTTCTATGGCAATGGATGTTTGGTTGCCGTAGCGGTTCTCTAGCACACGGAAGATGTCATCAGATGTGTTGTAAGCCGTGTGCCGAAGGTCCGTGTGATCTTATCCTTCCAGGCTGTCTAGTAGCTGGACCTTTTTCACTTCTTTTGAGCCTGTTGGCTCTCCCTGACTCTGCAGCGCTTCCCGGTCCTTTTTCCACCTGTGAAAATCACGTTTGATGCCACCAAACTTGGGGAGGGCTGTTGGCTTTAACTTGATGGTTGGTATCCGATAATTAGATGTAGCTCCCACCTGGGCTTGTCTATCAGTATCCTCCTTTATGGTTGCTTGTATGAAGTCAGCCTTTCTGGAGACCATCAAGGGGACGTGAAGTTCGAGCCCTCTCACATGCCTCTGAAGCTCCCCCTGAGCCTCTGGTGGGGCCCACTGTTTCCATCGGCCATGCGTGTCCTTTGCTGTTCCTACCAACCCTTTCAGTTGGTCCAGCATGAATTGATACGCTTCCTGGTTAATGTTTGGTTGCACAGCAGCGACGCGTTCACATGCTGCCTCTGCTGCTTGTAGTGCTATAGACATTTCACTACTTCCAAAATTGACCCAAAGAGTCTTCTGGAGCAACCTCTTGACCTCCTTCAGCTTCTCTTGGCACTCATTTGTAGTTTTTTCCAGGTCGGCTTTTCCCTGCTCTGTTAACATGACTTCATCTGTTTCCAGCTCTGCTTCGAGATCTGCAATAAAGCCAGCTTCCAGCTCATCATTTGCCTCCATGACGTTCTCTCCTAGTACCTTGAGTTTGTTGAAACTGTCTCTGAGCTCTTCTTCAGACATGTCTGTATGTGACCGGGTTATACTGTTGACCAGACGGGAAAACACTCTTTTGGCTGTAGTTCTTTCAAGTTTCAATTGTTCAACTGATTTTCCAGCTTCTTGATTAGCCATGTTTACTTTTATTTTTAAGGTTCTTTAATTGTGAATTTGAAAAGTGGAGTTTCCAATGGCGCCTTTAATGTTGCTTATGGTGCTTTAATGTTGCTTTATGCTCCACTCTTTTTCCTTTCCAGGATTCCAGGTTTTTGCTCCTGCTGTTCCAGCTTTAAGCTCCTGTACTTTTTCCTGGCCAGCTTTATGGTACTGGCGGTTTTTCACTGTCAAGTTCTCCCCTTCTTTGTGCAATCTCCACTTGAAGGAGTTGGACATCTACCCAGAGTTGCTGGACTTCACTCAATAACCACACTTTTCTTTTCTTCTTATCTTCTTTTATTTTGTGATTTCAAGGTTTCAGGTAAGTAGGTACTTTGCAAGTAAGCAAGTAGTTTGCAAGCAAGCAGGTAGGTAGCTGAA
Source organism: Melanogrammus aeglefinus (assembly GCA_900291075.1). Taxonomy (NCBI): domain Eukaryota; kingdom Metazoa; phylum Chordata; class Actinopteri; order Gadiformes; family Gadidae; genus Melanogrammus; species Melanogrammus aeglefinus. The sequence goes on along the minus strand of OLKM01004051.1, from coordinate 3,269 downwards.
AAACTGGCTGCCTCTCTGGCATTTGTAGATTTGTTTGCACGGGGTTGGATGTTTTTGCGCTAAGCATTGCTTCAGTTTGCGGCTTCGCTTCACTTCCTTATTGATGTTGTGTGCCACCTCTTTTATAGTCCGTGCGGCAACTCGGACTGCCGAAAGGTTCCGTTCCTTGCAACATGAGTTTATTAATTATTTCTTTAGTTTGACTTCACAACTACTGTATAGGCATAGGCGTCGATTACGCCGGGGACGCGTTCCCACCAGATTTCGTAAAGCTTAATTTTGTCCCACCACTTGTAGAAAAAAAAAAGAGTTGAATTATTATGGATTATTACACGGGTCTTCTCAATGCCGTGAAACGCTCCGTTCCATTGCATGGGCATGGAAAACGAAGGACTTTTTGCCTATAATGACGTCTCTGGCATCACTCCTCAAGTCCGGTAACTTTTCAACCCCAGCGTCTTCGGTTTCTAAGCAATGTCCACGTCTTTGGCGGACTATTTCTCTACTGATCAACACTATAATGCTGGTAACTAATAAATTGTAAAAAGACACCATGTGAAGTATTTTTTTCGTTTTGGCACGTAGCCGTGTAATAAACGGGATAATGTATAGAACGTTGCCGGTCATTATCGAAATTAAGCCCCTTCAGTGGGAAGCAAGACACTTCGCTGCGCGTCGGTGTATTGTTCGGGCTTATTTTCCCGATAATGACCGGCATTCTATACATTATCCCTTACTTATTACACGGCTCTTCCCAATGCTGTAGACTGCTCCATTCACTTGCATGAGCCTTCGTAACGTTCAGCTGTCAAATTATTTTTGTTTATTATACGGCTCTTCTCAATACAGTTGAATGCTCACATCCACCGTATTGACCGCTGTCAAGGAAAGAGTTTTTTTTTGCCTCCGATTCACGTCATCTGTATCACTCCGCAGTCCGGTAACTTATCAACCCCAGAGTATTCGGTTGCAAAGCGACGTCATCGACTTTGGATAACTATTTCTCTGCTGATCAATGCTACGAATGATCACAAATACATTGGAAAAATACACACTTGGTGAAGTTATTTTTTTGATTTGGCAAGTAGCCATTACTAATAATACCAATACTCTTTGGCTGGGATGATGAGGCATCAGACAATCAAGTCATTTTAGCCTGAATACATAGGTAAAAAGCACCATAGGTTGCTAGTACCATAGTATCAGAACGATAACCTGTTGAACTAAATGGATGTGGTAGGCTACACCACGGGATGCATCTGCAGACCACGCCTCACAAATAGGTAAGGGTAAGACGCGATATTTATTGCCTAAGATTTGCTGGTGCTGTGGCAAGATCTTTTGTGTTTTTTGTATTCAAGTGGTCGGCTGTTTTAACTTGCAATTGAGGAGTCAGTCTCTTGTTGACACAAAGTGATTTTTGGTCATTCTTGCCTGATGTAAGCTAGTTTTGATGGAATGCTTGTTGTGAATTGAAAACAGCCAGTTTATGATGTGATACAGCGTTCAGCTGTGCAACAAATATTTTTTCTTTATCAATCTTGACGACTTTTGTAGTGCTGTGTGTAGCCACACGTTTGGCCCTTCTGAACTTAAACACGCAGTTAATTTCCTTTCCTAGCTCCTCTTGTTTATGTTAGCTTAGCCATATCATGTCACGTTGTTGCCAACATTGTATAGGCCTACATGGAGCAGAACATAGTGGGTCATATGTCTTTTTGGAAACGTTTTCTTCATAAAACCTGCCAGACAGATTTTGTATACATTTTATTCCTTAGTAATTAGTATGCCGTCTTTCAGAACCTTTCATTGCCGGCACTAAAGAGAGAAAAAAAGAGTGCATCCTCATTGTACCCAGCACTTCTGAAATTGTACTTCTGAATGCGTCTCTGTCTTGAGCACATTTCAAACCAAACTGACGCCCATGACTATAGGTGCTTCGGTGAGGCTGTGATGAAGTTCACTATTTATTGGACCCTGTCTAGACAGTAACGAACATCCCTGACCATAGTTAATCGCGTCTACACTCAGATGTGAACTCATTATTGCATGCAGGTGTCTTCATTCATAAAAAAAATTGAAACATTCAGGAGCATGCAAAAACAGAAATTATTCTAAAGAGGTCAGAGACTCCGTGCGCAGCTCCGCCTTCCCGAGTGAACCGCGCCTTGATGAACGGGGGATTTGATCCCCTCGGTTTTACACAGGAAACTTGATAGGTGAAATCCGCAGTGTCAAAAGATCTATAGAGTCAGACTACTTCATCCTGCCCAACAATATGGGCAGGATCTAGACCAAGCTCTCCTAATCGGGTCAGCAATAGCCGTGTGTCAATGCCTAGCCTCTGCGTTTTGAATGATAATGAATCAATGGAACGTTGCATTTTTAACGTCTACAAAATATTCTAGACTGGAGAGTGCCGCCAATCAATGAAACCTTATGCGGAATCAGATAAAGTCGGCTCTCTTTGCTGCACAAAGTATGTTTCAGAAATCAACACATTAAGGTAAATATAGTTGTCACACAAGCTATTTTGGATTTTTGTAATATGGAATTATTGCAGGGGGGGAAATTCTGTGAAAAAAATGTATGCACAGTGCGTTCAGGATTAGGACTGATATAGCATATGTCGGCCTAGGCCTAATCAATTGGGTTTTAATATCTTCAGCATTCATATTATTGCAGTCAATTCTTTTTGTAGGCTACTCTGCTGTTGGCCTTGATGGGGACATATTTTAACCCTTAACCCATTTTCCTGCAACATTCCTGCGTCTCCCCCTCCTACGTAGCTGTTTCAGCACCGTGTCAGTGGACAGTTACAATCCTACGAACGTCGTGAGGGCAGAGAATGCGCGTTCATGTTCAGAGGAGTTTCGGGGAACGCTCCAAAGAAATTCACGATGGTTTGCAAGATCCATCGTGAGAATGAGCGTATGGGCGAAGATCCATCGTTATCGGGAAATGAGGCCCTGATCACAAGCCGTTCCACTGACGCCGTGAACTCGTCGATTTTCTAGATCAGCCTGATTCCGATCGCCGTGGGTGCTGCGCTGAAGTGAAGATCAAGAGAGGGTAGAGACTTTGCAAATGCTTAAGAAGTCTTAGGGCTGTGTTTACATGTTAAAAGTATTAGGGATATTATCTATTTATTTGTTTTATATTATGTATTGTAGCGTTTGCGTCCAGACACTGCGGGGGCTATAGCACAATGATGAGGCCACAGAGGGGCTGACGTTTAACCAGAGAACCAGGCTTTATTAATCCTCTCT
>OLKM01004050.1:0-26081 GCA_900291075.1 Melanogrammus aeglefinus | reverse complement strand
AAAACATCACTGATCTGATTCACCGGCGGAGCGGTTCCCTCTCTTCCATAACTCTCTAGCTCTCTCGACCACAGCTGCAAATGAAGTAGCACGAGCGCCAATAATAATTAATAATAATAATAATAATTTAATAATATATTAATAATAATAATTAATAATAAATCATTTATTAACCTACACATTTAATGTCCCTTATGTCCGGAATGGCGGAACGTTTTCAAAAAGGAAAAGTACCGCCATTCCGACAATGGAAGAAATTGTCGGAGTGGTGGGACGTTTCATCAATGGAAAGTGCCGCCATTACGGACAATTAGACGTCAATGTCGGAGTGGCGGTATGTCGGAATGGACCCGACGGATACCGTTGGCTCAATGCTGCGGTCTCTTCCCTTTGAGGGAGAAGGACAAGTGGCCGCAGCAGATACAAACACTTACGTTTGCGTATAACGCCATGCTGCACGAAACGACAGTGTGTGCCCCATTCCAGCTTAATGTTTGGCCGAGTCCCCAGCTCTCCTGTGGATGTCATGTTTCAAACGAGTACTGCATGACCCAGTAGTTGTAGACTGGCAAGAACTATGTGCGTACTCTAGTTTCACATCTTCATGAGGCGGCTGGTATTGCAACAAGAACATTGCAGTGAAAGAATAGGACAGACAGGCCAGGGGCTACAAATAGGAAAGTCAAGGAGAACTGTATTGACGTGGGCGCTAGGGTGCTTATTGCCAATAAGTGTTGAGAAAGAGGAAATTGGCTGATAAGTGGAGCCAGGGTGTACACGGTCAGGGACAGGAAATTTGCATTACTCACACGTACCTGGGTGGAAAATGAACGAAAGGCGTTGTCCAGAGTAACCGTGCGGTTCACACCAAACGCGACGGGGGCGAAAAAGTATCCATACAAAGTGAACGTAGAGAACACGTATCGGGCGAAATTTTCGCGAGAGAAAACCGCGACGAAATGTTTGATTTGTCGCGCCACACATTGTCCGTCCTTCTGGCGAGCGCGTCCACGTGGATTTGTTGCGCGACAGATTCGCTCGAGTTTCAAATATTTCAACTTTGACGCGCGAATTTCGCGTGATGACGCGTGGATTAACAGCCAATCAGCGTTCACTCCCTTGAGTGACGTAGGCCTTCACATTCCCGCTCAAACTCCAAACTGCGATGGAGGAAAAAAAAATTATTTCGGTGTCCGCTCTTCTGAGCTTTTCAATTGCACCTTGTCTATATACAAGGACCGGTACGGTGAAGGCAAGGGCCTGGCAGAAGGTGAGCCAAGAGGTGGGCTAACTGGTAAGTTTTTTTTAATTTACTTTACTTTAAATAGTTACTGTATTCCAGCTATCAATTGTACTTAACTATGAACCAAGAGCTAGTTAGTTAGCATTTACCATTCAACAGTTCAGTTTCGGAATTACACAACATTTTTTTCAATGCAGAGGAGTCTGCCGCAAGCGATGGAAGGGCCTGAGGGACAGCCTACCTCCGGGAGAGACGGAAAGAGAGCGGGAAAGAGGAGTGGGGGTCAGCGGCAGGGCCATCAAAGAGGTGGAAGTACTCTGCAATCCTGTCTTTCCTCGAACCATTTGTTACTCCGAGGGAGACCAGGTAGCAAATATGGTGCTGGGGGTCGAGGAAGACGGGATTGCAAGAGTACCCAGATAGAGGACCAGGGTTCAGAGGCAGCAGCAGGGTCAGCGATTGACCTAGAAGGTTGGTTGATAAGTGAAGCCACACGGAGGTGTTGAGGAGGCCGCCTCCACCTGCTCCAGCGCCTCCTCCTCCTCCAGCGCCTCTCTCCGAGACGAACATTTTTTAAAGGGATACTTCCTTTCCCTGCAACGATTGCCACCCATGCAAAGAACACTTTAAATTCTCAAATTTAATAAATTAGTGCATGAAGCCAACGTTCACCATTTTCCAGAACTGCTCAATTCGGACAATCAAATAGGAACAATTCGGCTTGAATAGGTTCACTGGGGTGAAAAATCGTTGCAGGGTATGATCCATGCCCTTTTTTTTTGTTTATACACAACACACACACACACACACACACACACACACACAACACACACACACACACACACACACACGCCCCAATAAATAATTATTTTATTCAAAAATGTGGCTTCATATTCTTTATTTGAATGGCCATTTAGTGCTTTCAGGGAAATGTTGCCAAATTAGGGATGGGCTCAGGGCCGTCCGAGTTTTACCTGATTTCAAAGTATAAACAACCTTAACATTAACAAACTTAGTTTAATAATGTCATATACCTGTTGTATGTTAAGGAAACATGCTCATTAAGTCAGAAAGATCATAGTTAATATCGTAATTTCAGGAGTTTGCTCAATAGTAATGTGTGGTGGCTCTTAAAAGAGCCGTTTTGGTGTGTGCTGGTGTGCTACACGTGTCTGCCATTGGACGGTCCCCTCAGCAGAGAAGTAGGAAGTGAAGGCCTCCCGAATCCTGTTGCTCTTCCCTCGCCTGAGTTGTTGGCAAGCAACTCTTCTCAGACCTGGCCCAGTGGGTTTCCCAACCCTCAAACAGCTGTGTTGTTCCTCTATGCAATGCACTTGGGGGGTGGTCTTCCGCCATGAAGTTGTGGAGAACACAGGTAGCCTTCACACCACTTTCTCCGCAACCTCCAGCATTGACTCGAGGGCAGCCGCCTGTAGACCGCCACTGGGAAGAAAAGATTCCACAGGCATTCCTCCAACAACATCCGAGCTCGGGACAGACGGGTAGTTGAAACCGGGCGCTCCTCTTGCCAGGTTGCGACCCAGGAATGGCCTCATGAGGTTTTTTTCCGAAATGTGAAAGGCCCTCATCAGCCCACAAAGACGTGTGGCTGTGGGTCCTCGGTGGTCAGTCTATAGTGGCAGGTCAGACTTGAAGCGCTGCACAAAAGGCAGAGTGGCCAGAATCCACCATCGCTGGTTTCTTCCATAGCCCCCGACATCAATCAACCCGGAGAAACAATATTCCCGTCTACAACCGCCAAGAGAACAAGAGAGAAAGTTCCCTTATAATTGAAGGTACTGGGATCCTGAGTGAGCAGGGGCTTTCAATGAACCAACGCTTGTTCCATCCAATGCTCCACAGCAAAGAGGAAAATTCCAACCGCTCCTCAACCTCCCTGCATGGACCTCCACTCATCTGTGGTGGGCACAGCCCATGAACTCCTCCACCAGCAGTCCAGATCTGCAGTGGGCAACCATCAGGGACAGAGCTTGGAGAACAGTGGAATATCCAACACGGAAACTCTTGGCGATGGTCCTGTAGGAGTTCCCCCAGTTGCTAGGGTATCTGCATAATAAAAAAAATGTAATTGTATTTAGTGAAGATACTTATTAGGTATCATTCATTTACATTAAATTTTGCCCCGTTTATTCATTAAAAAAAAAAATCGTTTACAAAGGGGAGAGTCTATATTCATCAAATATTGACTATTTATTGTATTTCACTACTAGCCTACTATATATTGTCGGCGGGAGGAATAATCAATCATTTGAAAATGTGATCTGCTATGTCGACTAAAATGGAGCTGTCTACCATGGAGATGCCTGCTGGTTCCAACCTCACTAAATGTTTAAGTTTCTGTTTTAGAATTTTGACACCACAAATTATGAAACTATCACTCACCCGGAGACAGATGGGACAGGCCCTTCCGAAGCTGAGATGGAACGCCTGTAAGTTGGTGTCGAGCCGATGAATCCTAGCACCGACCCTAACCTAGCAGGTCATCAAACTGGGCCGGAGTCCAACCTCAAATAGCGCTGGAAGCGGTCCGTCATCCAGACGGAAGCTCCTGCAGAAGACGGTGAAATTCACCGAGCTCTGTACGGCTTCCGAGGATATCACTGAAACCCCATAACGCGACGGGCTTTCCGACGTGTCTTCCCTCTTCCACAAAAGGTAAAGACCTGCAATGCTCGTTATGTCGGACATGGTTTGTGGAAATGGGAGTCACGGAGTCACCTGGTTGTCAAGGTTGTGGCGCCACAAATTCGACAAAAACTTGCACAGCGACGATTAATGATGTGTGGCTGGGACACAAAACTTCGGCGACAAACGCGAACGGGCGACAAATTTCGCGTTTGGTGTGAACGCACGGTAAAGCATCGCAATTTGATTTTGGACATCGGTTTTCTCCCTGTGGGGGAAGATATGGAGCAAGGGGACACAAGTGTCGATCTGAGTGGGGACGAATCAGAGTCCGGCCATTAGATCAAGGACACAGTTATTCCTCTAGTATAAATGATGTGGGATTTTGACACGTGAGCCAAGAGAGTCAGCGTTGAGGACTCCTCGTGGAAACTGACTCTGAGTCATTTATCATGTCTGAGGCGCTGGTGGGGGTGGTTTGGTGGTCGCTTGCACACCGTCGGACATGAGTAGGTGATAGTGTCAGAGTCGCAAACAGGGCAGAGCAGAGTGGTTAATATGTCCATGCCCCTCGTTTGTGTCCAGTTCTATGCCTTCATTTGGGGTGAAGGTGTGATATTTCCACAACGTTGCAGGATGTGGCTAGTTCCCAGTAGGGGGGAGGGTTAGAAAACCAGTTCACCGACTGATAGAATTAATGGGGCAGGTTATGGTTGCCTGATACCATACAATTTTTTTTTCGCTCCTTTTTGATGTTGGTGTGATCCACTCTCAGTTGGGGGGGGGGGGCAGTGGGCTTGGCATGGGATACAGCACCTAGGCACATGGCCGCGGGAAGTGGGGGTGCTGGGGGTGCTGCAGCCCCCCCAGCGGCGAGAGGGAGATTTATAAAAAATGTATAAAAAATATTTTGCACAATTTATAAATTTCCTTATGAATATTTTGGGAATTATTTGACACACGTAGGCTATTACCGTGGATTTTGGATTTGATTTAATATTTTTGAGGCCTAAATCAACACAGGTTTTACGGAAGTTACGTTGTCAACGTCAGGCAGCTATTGTCGCCGAGTAAAGAGGTTTCCCGCTTGTTTCATCTAAGTTGACTTAGTCTAATAGATAAATCTAACGACAGAAACGAGGAGGAAATATGGCACAGAAACGCATTTCGGATTTTTTTGGAAAACCACCACCAGTAAAAGAAGAACACTAGTGCCGCTAAAAGCAACGACCAACGGAGGGAGCAGCCGGAGTGAGGAGCCTGGCCGCCCGCCTCTGCCTGCAGGTGCAACCGGCAGGCCCAGCCCCAACACCCGCAAAACCACTGCAGTGATATGGATTAGATGAGCCCTTCCAGCCAACATCCAAGTTTCAAATTTCCTCAAGGCGTTGTGGTAATTTGAACGTTTTCACGTTCTGTGGCACCGCTTGGATTGCTAGATGGCAGTTGCTGCATTATGTGAAGAGACTGATCATATTTTTGTGTTTTTTTTGCCTGAAGAGCAGTCGGGAAAAAAGTCATGCTAGAGACAAATTGGAGAGCAACCCCTTCGTGAATGCCGGCATTTCAAATTGGCGTAAAGCCACTGAAAAATGTAACGAGCGAGATCAGAGTTGCACAGCGAGTCAAAACAAAGTTGGCTGCTTGGAGATGCGTTCCCATGAAGATGCTCGCTTATCCAGCGCTCATGCCAAAAAGCAGGCTACTGCTCGACACTGTTTGGAGCTACTCTTCAGGACAACCCGATTCCTTGGCAGCAAGGGAATTGGCCTTGCAGGCGGCGACACAGGCGGCGCGATGGAATACTGTATGAATGGATGTGCTGGAGCGCACCTATGTCTCTCCTGAAAGAAAAAGTGGATAGAAGGAAGAGACAACTGGATGTCGGATACTATACAAAAGTTTGCTCATGCTATTGCAGAGGGAATTGTTTTCCCGCTCATCGCACTGCCGATTTTAATGGCCTCACAGCTGACGGTACAACTGACATAAGCCACCACTGAGCAGTTTTCCTGGCAGTCTAAAATATTGTTGTGCAGCAGCTTTGAAGCCTCACATTGTGTTTTGGGATTTTATATAATGCCCCAGACAGCACTGGAGAGAACTCTTTCAGTTGCATCAAGGATATATTTTTAAGACTAACAATCCCATTGAACGCATCGCCAGGATTTTGTTTTGATGGAGCGGGCTAATATGTCGGGGTGTTTTTCAGGGCGTGCAAGCTCGGCTTAAAGAGTTATTACCCTCGCTCACTTTATGTGCATTGCAGCAACACACACTGGATTTTGATTCTCCAAGAAGCCGCGCATGAAGTGAGTCTTGTTGCCGATACTTTGAACTTTGTTCAGGGTGTCTCATCTGTGATAAGAGAGTCATCAAAGCGAAAACAGCTCTACCAATCGTTTTTTGGCTGCGATGAGGTTTCTGTCAACATCTTAGGCCTTTGCCCGACAAGGTGGTGTATCCGTGACATGTCCATTAAACGCGTCACTGCGAGCTTACCCCACTCTCCTGACTACACTGTGCACGAGTGAAGGATGCAAGAGTGTGTCAGGGGGGAACAGCAGAGCAAAGATCGGGGGAGTCTACAAACAGGCTTTAAAAGGGAGAACATATTTCGGTCTTTTATGCTGCCATGCCCTGTTCGAGCCCTGTGAAGCAGTTGCCACAAGCCTACAGAGTGCCACAGCAAGTGCGCAAGGTGCACTGGAATGACAGGGGTGTGCTGAGAGAAAAAAATAGCCACAACTCCGGCATGATGCAGTTGTGGACGAGCTGATCCGCAAGGTTGAAACCTGCGCATCCACAAACTTCCTGAAAATTGCCAGACACCACCACCCCTAGAGTGAGCGCAACACCCGGCTCGCCTTCGCCAACACAGAGGCAGAGGCGCTGGGCGCATGGTGCACAAACAGTGGATTGGCGACGTAGCTTTTTCGAGGCTATTGATTTGATATCAGCCGAGCTGGACAGAAGTTTGATCAGGCCAGTATGAAACTTGGGCTGTTATCAAAGCAGCAGAGGGAAGGAGCGTCAATCTGGAGGCCCTTCAGCTCCCGGAGGAGCTTGACACAGACCGCCTTGAACTTCAGCTCAAAATGCTTGGCGCTGTCACAAAAGACAAAGGGTCTAAGTGTGTCACAGTCCAAGATGTAGCATCATGTTTGACAAAGCTCCAGCCACAAACAAGAGCCATGTTTTCCAGAGACAGAAAAAAACTGATCGAGTTATGTCTGTGCCTACCCATCTCCCGTGGCTCATCCGAGAGCGCACTTTCTCCGCCTTGCGTCTTTTGACGACATGGGTACGCAGCACCATGACCCAGAAAAGACTCACATACCTTTCGCTGATGCATGCCCACACAGACATTCTGAACTCCCTGGACATTCGTCCCCTCATGAGAGACTTTATCTCAACGACCCCAGAGCGCACCTCGACATTTGGACACCTGTAACCAGGGCACCCTGCCTGCAGCTCAAAGTAAGAGCATGGTGCCGCCGCGTACTTTCATAGCTATTCATGCAGCTTAACGTCACACTATAGTATTTTTGCAAGGTGATGGGGATGGAGATGGAGAGGATTATTGTGTGAGTGTGTTCTTTGCGTAATGGATGTGGAGAACTGTTCAATAACGTGCGTAAACAGTCAGAGATTATTTCCTTGTGGTGTGCGTAAAAAGGTTGGAGATGGAACCAGAAAGTGTTATGGTGCTTTTTACCTATGTATTCAGACTAAAATGACTTGATTGTCTGATTTCATCCCAGCTAAAGAGTATTGGTATTATTAGTAATGGCTACTTGCCAAATCGAAAAAATAACTTCACAAAGTGTGTATTTTTCCAATGTATTTGTTATCATTCGTAGCGTTGATCAGTAGAGAAATAGTTTGGCGTCGCTTAGCAACCGAATACGCTGGGGTTGATAAGTTACTGGACTGCGGAGGGATACCGATGACGGGAATCAGAGGCAAAAAAAACATTTTCCTTGACAGCGGTCAATGGTGGACGCGAACATTCAAATGTATTGAGAAGAGCCGTATAATAAACAAAAATAATTGCTGAACGGCTGAACGTTAGGAAGGTCCATGCAAGTGAATGGAGCAGTCTACAGCATTGGGAAGAGCTGTGTAATAATCATAATATCAATCGGATATTAGTGGTGACAATGAAGCTTACGATCTGTGGGACGCGTCGGCGCATTATCGGGAGAATAAGCCCTGACAGGGTGAACAGGACCCCGACGCGCAGCGAAGGTGTCTTGCTTCCCACTGAAGGGGCTTAATGTCGATAATGACCTGCAACGTTCTACACATTATCCCGTTTATTACACGGCTACGTGCAAAAACGAAAAAAATACTTCACATGGTGTCTTTTTACAATTTATTGTTTACCAGCATCCGTAGTGTTGATCAGCAGAGAAATAGTCCGCCAAAGACGCTGACGTCGCTTAACAACCGAAGACGCTAGGGTTAAAAAGTTACCGGACTCCTTGAGGAGTGATATCATACGTCATTTTAGGCAAAAAGTCCCTTGTTTTCTGTTACGTCTTCACTGTTTCTAACAATGATACGGACGCAGGTGAACGGTTAACTTTTTATTTGTGCTAACACCGAACGTACAGCCGTGTTCCCGCTGCTCAGGTGAACTCCAGACAACAACAACATTACCCATAATTCCTGGGTCCCTTACTACTACGGCAGCCCTAGTAGCTCACAAATACATAACATTTTCCATGACGGCGTTCAATTATACTTAGCAATGGTGAATAATCAAATATAATTCACCGCCGGATGTTTTGAAGAGCCCATGCAATGGAACGGAGCGTTTCACGGCATTGAGAAGACCCGTGTAATAATCCATAATAATTCAACTCGATTTTTTATTTTTTTTCACAAGTGGTGGGGACAAAATGAAGCTTTACGAAATCTGGTGGGGACGCGTCCCCGGCGTAATCGACGCCAATGGCCGCGCGGCGGTGTGAAAGCAGTTTTACCTAACTTCTGACAAGTAGGCCTACTTATTGTAAGTTGCTTTGGATAAAAGCGTCTGCTAAAAACCCTAAATGTAAATGTAAATGGAGATAATATCTGATTAATCAGAAGGACATGAAGTATGACCCTTAACCTTGTAAACAAAGATATATTTCATATACCGTGATGAAAATAATAAATTGTATGTAAATTGTAATTACTTTTAATAAATATGGGAAGAAAACTTATTGGTCTGCCTGCCATATCTAAGGGTCCATATGAATTTGACTTATATAGGGGCCTATATACCCCTGTAGGTTTGCAACAATACCAATGAAAACGTTTACAAATATTTGTTTTAATAAATATAGGTTGATATAAATAAAACAAGCTAATTTAAATTGAGTCCAGGATTATAGGATGAAGAGTTAACTTTTATGTCGATATTGAAGGCGGTAACTTGGCGAGCGGTGACAGGGAACCAATCAACACTCTCCCTCCATCACCACGTGATGTGTATTGCGGAAATCCTCCCAGCAGCGGCCGAAGTCCAGTTCCTAGGCCCTATCAATAAACACACGAACATTGCATTAAACAAGCCTGTAGGAATGACAGAAGCATTTTGATCATTATCATCATGAAGTATGCACTGCTTCACGTTTTGCTGCCTTTTTTGGTTTGTGTCGCCGTCGCCAACACAAGTTTATTCAACAACGTCATGGTAGACCTGTCCTATGAACATTACGCAGAACAAGTGGTCGACTCTCTGCCAGTTTTCCTGGCAATGCCTTTTAACTCTATAATCAATGTTGGTTACGTTGTCATGGGGTTGTACTGGTTGTTAAGGAAGAACTCGTTTGAAGAAACCAAGGAAAGTCGCTACGTAAGACAAGTTTTCGCCCTGATGGCGATCTTTTACGCACCTGTACAGTGGACGCGCCTGGCCACTATGCGCCGCGCGCCGGCTGTTCTGGACCAGTGGGTCACCCTGCCCATCTTTGCCTGGGTCTCAGTGTGGTGCAGCTTAATTGAAGGGGGGGCTTCATGGCGTCCGTGGTTCGCCCTGACGACCCAGCTGGGCTCCGTGCTGAGCTACGGCCTGGCGCTTGTGCACGCACGGGGATTCGAGGTGGCCCTCGGGGGCCACATCGTTTACGCCGTGCACAAAGGAGTGCGCGTGCACCGTCTGTACGGAGACCACCTCTCCCAGAGACACCTGGTGCTTGCTCTGTTGTCCTGCGGCGGGTTCGTCGCCCTGAAGCTGCTGGACCACTGGCTGGCCCGGTACGCGCTCTTCCAGTGTGTAACGGGACACTTCTGGTCCAAAGTGTGCGATGTCCTTCAGTTCCATTTTAGTTTTTGTCTTCTTACTTGCCTCTCTGAACGAGCGCAAGCACGCCAAAAGGCAAGATAAAATTATATATTACAGATTGATAATACGATACAAAGCTTCGTTGACTACGTCATCATTGATTAACCACTGAACGACTTTCTATTTTCTCTTATCATGAGAGAAAATATGATGAATTTTGCAATTCTGCTGCACAATTTGAATAGGGCGCAAGCTACTTTTTATATATGAGACATTTTGTGTCAATTTGCTGTATGATTTCTACTGCTATTCAAGTCACAAATAAAATAAATACACAATGTATTTGATCAATTTCAATGTTAAATAAGACATAACATTGAATTTGTCTTATGTAATAACAATACAATGAATACAATTGAACAGCTCCAGGTCACACAAAATGTATTATAGATATTATATATATTCCACATAAATGGTTCAGGAATTTAGTGGAGGTTTTTACATGCAAAAATATTTTGATGAAATCATCCTCGTGAAATGATCTAATAATTTTGTCCTTATGTGTTTACTATAGCTACCAAACTATTGGCATATTACATTGGCAGATGTGAGCTAATGCAAATTCTTGGTTTGGTGATATTCTTTTTTGGGGGTCCGGACAGTCGTTAAGCACATTCTGAGGCCCCTGGCCATGTCTTATAGGTCTAACTGTGTTATGCCTGTGAGAATGGGATCTGAGAAGGACTTTCTACTGGTCCACAGCAGGGATAGGCCCGCCTCCCTGAAGTCTCGGTGAGAGCAGTAGATGAGGGGATTCAGCCCACAGTCCAGGTAGGACATGACCGATGACAAGGTCCTCAGCCAATAAGGAGCCGGGGACAGATCCTGCTTGCCTAGGAGAATCAGCTGAAGGAAAACATGAAAATGACAGAAATGACCACTTTTCACTTAGATGGTAGATTTCGGTAGATTTTCCTCATCAAATCATTGATGAGGATTATTCATTTTCCTGTCTATCAGGATTCCTCAAGTTACTTGAATCTATAACATTTAACATAATAACATAAGATAAAACTGATGTTTTTCTGAGATATCTGACCCTCGCTGATGCTGGACAATGGAAAGGCCTGATCCTGTTAAGTCTGGACCTTAGTTGTATTATTTAGTTTGTTTGTGTTTTGTGAAGCATAGACGACATCCTTACTCGCTTCCTGCTGACGTACTCTCCAACACTGTGTTGGCGTATATGTGGTCTTACCTCGGACATGATGAAGGGGTTGGTCTTACCTCGGACATCATGAAGGGGTTGGTCTTACCTCGGACATGATGAAGGGGTTGGTCTTACCTCGGACATGATGAAGGGGTTGGTCTTACCTCAGACATGATGAAGGGGTTGGTCTTACCTCGGACATGATGAAGGGGTTGGTCTTACCTCGGACATGATGAAGGGGTTGGTCTTACCTCAGACATGATGAAGGGGTTGGTCTTACCTCGGACATGATGAAGGGGTTGGTCTTACCTCGGACATGATGAAGGGGTTGGTCTTACCTCAGACATGATGAAGGGGTTGGTCTTACCTCGGACATGATGAAGGGGTTGGTCTTACCTCAGATATGACGAAGGGGGTGGTCTTACCTCAGATATGACGAAGGGGGTGGTCTTACCTCGGACACGACGAAGGGGGTGTAGCAGAGCAGGTAGAAGGCCACCAGCAGTGGCGTGACCAACGACATGTCGTCCTCCTCGCTGAGGCCAAGAGAGGAACATGGTTAGATACCTCAGAGGTTGAGTCAGGAAGTAAGCTACGTTCATTGACCTGATTCAAAGATGACGGACATCATGGTTCTGAGGAAACTACATTGGGTTTCACCACTAAGCTGGCAATTAGAACCCAGTTAGCTTGATGGGTACGCTACTTGCAGAATCTGATTTGTTTCTTACTTCCATGATATGAACACAAACTGAAAAAAAAACGAACAATTGTAACTGGGTTTTAATGTGATGTTTATATTTTTATTTATAGCTACTTTCTGGTTAACTTTAAAATGATAGCTTGGCTCCAAAGCGCTTCTCATCTCACAACGAAACACCTGGAACGGGGTTAGTGAGTGTCTCACGTCAGGACTAATGTGTGTTCTTGGCGAATAAGAGGGCGGGACTTCCGTCCATTCTGAGGAGGTGATATCCGTTTTGGTGTAGTGGTGAGAGCCAGAGAGACGGCGGGGCTTCCAATAGAGGGCTATCTGTTTCCGTTACATGTTTCCGACATGGCTTTGTCCGATAATTTGTAAAAAAAAAAAAGAAAAGATTACTCCTCATCTTGGTGTAAACATATTTATTCTCCTTGTCTTTGTTGTTGTTGTTGTTGTTGTTTTCATGTTGTTCTTGTCTCACTCTGGGACAATGGTCACACACGGCTCAGAGGAGGGAGGAGATCGCTTCAATGGACCGGAACACCTCAGAACAGAAAAGTACTTCATGAAGCCCTCTCAGCCCACTCACTTGTAGGTGTTCCACCGCCGAACAAGGCCGGCTGCGGTCATCAAAGAGCCCAGGAAGATGAGGAGCACGGGGAGGAAGATGCAGACGGAGAAGGCACACAGGATGTACACCATCATGTCTGAGTAGCTGGTCTCCCAAAACACTGCACACAGCATCTCAGCGGGGTCGTACCTACGGTAGGGAGCCCAGCAGCGTTGAGGTGATATTAATGATCTGTAGGATTTCCCTAACCCAATCCAAAGCTAGAGATTTTTTTGGCCAATAGGATGCAAACCAGTTGCTTTGGATAAAAGCGTCTGCTAAATGCCCTAAATGTAAATGTAAATGTAAACCACTACTGAAAAAGCAATGTTTAAGACATTGTAATGCTTTCGTGTAAGTTTAATTAAGTAATAACCTCTCTGACTTTTAACAAACCTAAATTTGACTTTTAATTGCAGGGTATATTATCAATATCTACCAATTACATTTTAGCCAAAGTACAGAAGATTAGATTGTTTTTTGGTAAAATGTGATAGAGCATTCTGTCTGCTGTTATTAATTCATATGTGGAAGGAAATCCGTTGGAATCGACCCTAAACATGAAATATCAAGCGAACGAAGAAATCCATAATTCTTTTAAACCAGAAGTGAAAGCTATACAGATACTTGATCCAAGCATAGACCACAGGGACAGTCCCAAACACCACGCCTGACACCCAGGAAGCCAAGCAGGTCAGCACCAGAACCACGAAGAACACGCTGCCCGTAGAGGGCATGCCCAGCAAGCGCTGCACACACAGGATAGCTGCGAAGGGAAACGTTTTACGTCACGAGTCACACCGGGATGCAGGGATTATTTTCCCCCGAAAATGCTATTGGTTGAGGTTCTTAGTACTAGAATACAGGGTAGCATAGGGTCATGTAACCACACATGAGATACTTGGTCTTTGAGGTTTCATATTAAGTTCACCGTTTGGGGCAGAGTGTGACGATAGAGTGACTTTATTGAAAACTATTAATAAAAAGTTGGACATATGTCAACCACTGAGTGCAACTGGCTTAATGATTTGCACGTTTCCAAAATGTGTTCTGTTTCATTTGTCTATTCCGCAATACGACAATACATTCATGTAAAACAAAAAGTTTTTCTGTGTATGAAGAATGGCACACCTGTGCTGGCGTGTGATTACGTTACCTATGCTTCCAATAGAGGAGGTAACGAAAGCAAACTTTAACAGGCTGACCACCTCACACCAAGGAGATGTCTGACCGCCGGTCAGCACGGCCAGCAGGGAGCCAGAGATGATGAGCGCAGAGGAGCCTGGAGGAGACAGTGTTACTACTTGCAACATGTGCAGCTAACTCAGACATGGTGTCATTTGGCACTGCCTTGTAACAATGGCTGATTTGGTTAGATTTGGTTTGACTTTGCAACACATAGAAAATCCCAGAGGTTTACAGAAGTTAGAAAGTGTAAACACTTCCAAAAGTGGTGCGGAACATATCTTTGAAACCTTTACCAAGCTCAAGATGTGTCTCTCACCCTGCTCTTGTAATGATCCCTGCTACACACACAAACGCACACACACACACACACACACACACACACACACACACACACACACACACACACACACACACACACACACACACACACACACACACACACACACACACACACACACACACACACACACACACACACTCACACCAACACACACAAGCTTCTTACACTTATTTTATATTTTATATATATAAGTTGTGGAGATTCATCGACTGCATGTTGTCATTGGGTATAATAGTAATAATATATATTTGACATAATAAATAAATTAATCTATCAATGATCAATGGACTGATGTCTGGAGAGTGAATCAGAAAGTCTGAGATACATCCCTAAAATGTTTCTGTGCGTAAATCCAGTGGTACCCTTACCTAGGTCCGACAGGGTGAGACTAAGGAAGGGAACCCAGTAGCGACAAGAGTACTGCTTACTGCACTGGAATGAAAGAAAATGATGAACTACACAAAGGTGTAAATTAGGGAAGAAGGAAAAAAATAAAACTCAGAAAGGAAAGATCATATTCTATGACATTGGATGAGGGATAAACAGAATTACTATCAATGCATGTGAGAATCGTGAGTCTCGATTCCAATTGATTTATGATTGTTGATTATGTATTGTACTGCCTCTGCCTCTTATCCACTGCCCAATAAGTTGTATTGCAGTACTGTTCTGAGGATGATGAGGATGATGAGGATGATGATCTCAGGTCCTTTATTTATTATTTATTATTACCACATCTCAGTGGACTCAATACATGTTCGGACATGTTCAGTGTTACAAATAAGCTCTGTTTTCATAGTAAAATGCACGTAAACTCACAGTGAAAGAAGGCAATCATGCGCATACATTGTTAGCTTATATCACAAAATACTTACAATTTTACCAAAATGGGCGAATCTTATGAATAATAAAACAAACTAGCCTGGATGAATACCGAGATCTCATATAGGTCTTGTTTCAGAATGCATCATGGCATCTTCAGAGGACTCAGAATTGTAGCATTGTAACCCTAACCCTAATCCTATTCACATCTGCTCCGATCCTTATAATTCCTTGACATCTAGGAACCCTAAGATCATCCAAGAAACAGCCACACCTGAGGGCATACCCCAATTTGTAAGGCACAACGGATCACAGGAAGACACAGAAAGAGACGGAGAGCGACAGACTCACAGCCCTACCATGACTTTGATGAGCAGGACAAGGCAGTTGCCCACCACCCCCATCACCATTTCCAGCCCCAACACCGTCACCAACACCCATCTCTCCACCTCCGTCCAGGGTCGCTCCACCGCACTGTCGTTAAGGTACTTATTCACTGAGCGAGATGAGTCAGAGTTGGGGTCGGGGGTTTAGCCATTTCAAAGCACGTTAGGAGTTCAGTTGGTCATGTTTTTGTTGACGTTTTCAGGTTATTATTTTGTAAATATAAATTCTTCAGAAGTTACCACTTCATCAAGGCATCAATGGAACGACCAATACATGCTCACACTATTTTGAATATTACTACTCTACTAACTACGTTTCTTTATCATTCATATTGGTCCAGGGAGGATAATAACGCTCCATTCCAGTCTCATGTCCATTACAAGTGGCTTGTGTCTATAGAGAAAGGTGTGTTGTCCTATGTTGAATAAGTGTTAGCTATTCATTTCTGCTGAGAAAAGTTGAAAATGGAAAATAAAATAATGTTGACTTACTTGTAGGAATAGGATAAGCCGCCTGCCTTCTACCTTCAAGAGTGCTAGTAGCAGTGCTCACATTGAGCTCACAAATCAACCACACCTTTCCAATTAAAACTGGCATGCTTCATTTCACTCAACAAGAACAGCTTACAATGCAAACTGAGTTTATATACCTGCAACAACACTTCTGCAGCTCTCTGTCCATCCATCCCTCAGTCTAAGCTGTCAGTATGAAGCAAAAGAGCACTGAGAGGGTGGACTGGACCTCCACACTTCAGTTGCTTCAGCATACAGGAAGACATTGATTCATCAAACTGTTAAAGGGCTTCTATATTCAATATTAGGAGGAATGCTAACACCTACAGATGAAGAGAATTTGAATATATAATAAGAAAAGCAATACATTTAGGCGCTCCGGAATATATATTTTAATGTATGTATTATTATTACTATTATTATTACCCCACTGATATTTCAACAGATCTGGACATTTTTATCCAAACATGAAACGTGGAAACCAATGGCCCTGAGATATTCTTGTAGAATTTAACCTCAAGGGCTCACGTTTAGCTAATTGTGTGGTTATCAATATATTTTGGGTGTTCTACTAGAATAGGCTAATATGATTTAGAAATTTTCTAAGATAGTTATGCATGTCCTACTATAAAATAATGTCAGACGGTAAATCCCCTTCTTGGTCAGTCTGCAAAATAAAGTGTATTTAAATGTAATCATGGAGAGAAACCGGTGTAACATACAGAGTTCTGTTTTTTTTTTTTTTTTCCATTTATCTATTTAAAGGAGACATATCATGGTGTTTTCCCAACAAGTAAACAAAGTATTTGAGTTCCAGAAAACATGTTTTTTGAAGCTGTTAATAATAAGCTGAAAAAAAATATTGTCTACCGCAATTCCCCTCTGTTTCAGTCCCTTCAGGATGCGCTGTTTCTGGTGTATGTAGCATTGATGCAAATGAGCTTCTGCCCATTGACCAATGAGCTGTCAGACTGAACCACAGGATGGAGGAGAAGGGATTGTTGCCATTTGCTGACTCCTGGAGCTCTATATCTATATAATATAACATAATAATAATATTATATACGGGTATTTATGCAATCTATCTAATATCACGGCCAAAAGCTATGTGCGCCTCGGATGATATTATGAATAATAAAGACTGTGTCTGACGTCACTGGTACTTCCACATGTAAAGACTCGTAGTGGGGGATATCTCGGCCATGGTTGAGAAGAATTGGGGGGAAGGAACTTTGGCATTGACTCTCTGAAGTCCATGAACCGCGACATGGAGAAGAAAAGGATTGTACTTCCTGGGAGCTGAGCTGCCGGACTGCCTCTGAGCCCCCCACGCCGGAGCTGCCGGCCGCCGTCGAAGCCGTCCGGCGCAGTCCGGCAGTGTACTCCGGGAGCTGAACTGGCGCCAAAGCGGCAGCTCCAGCGGACTAGCAGCTCCGGCGGACGAGCAGCTCCGGCTGGGGTAGCTCGGCGGCGGGAGTACAATCCCTTTCTACTCCATGTCTCCTCCACCCGACTTCCCTTCGGCGGCAGCTCCGGCGGGGTGAGCTCAGCGCCAGAGAAAGGGATTGTACTCCCGGAGCTTAGCTGCAGGGCTAGCGCCCGAGTTCCCCCCGCCGGAGCTGCTAGTCCATTGGTCCACAAAATCTTAGCGATGCTCTGATTGGACAGGAGTGGGGAAGTGGGAGGTAATATTCAAATGTGCCCCCTTCCTACGTAGGAGGAGGCGCCGAAACTGACTCGCTCGTTTGGTAGCTGGAGGCGAGCTGCTTCCATAATATGTCCCCTTTAAGTTGAAGTCACTGCTCCTGATTTCTACTCCAGTCCAGTTGGTGGCGGTAATGCTCTCCAAAACTTTTAATCAACCATAAATAAGAAGCAGAAGGTAAAAACATTGAACTACACCAAACATGTCGTACATTGGAGCATACCATACTGCCCGAACAGTGTAATCCCTGCTTCTTGTGTTCACCAAACAAAGTAAAACAGTGGGAAATCACTGGGGCAATTGCTCTTTCAGTTAGCATTGCTGCTCTTTAAAACCGTACTCCTTAAAACGGAGGTTTTGGAGTTTAACACGCAGCTGTGCACAAGGTTGAACGTGATTGTTGTGTAACGACTCGTACAGGATCAGCTGATTCCTAGCTGACTAGCTGAGTTTAAACTGCTTGGAAACCGGAAGAGGCCTACTCTGATTTCTAGAATACCCCAGCAGATGCAGTCTTAATTTAATGGTGGATGCATTTTGTGCTATAATTACCAACAAAAACTTAATGGGAATGTGAAGTGAACTTTAATATAATAAAACTATAAAAAATAAAAACACTAATAATGTTGACATATATTATGAAATAGTCTAGGCTACTTTTTGTGGAAATCTGAGTCTGGAATCTGCCCTCACCTACGTCAATCAATTAGCCTACTTGTCATTGTTTTCTCTTGGTGTGTGTATGCAAACGTGATTACTTAATTAATTGAAGACGAACTAATAGGCCTAGAAGGAGAGTTAGGATCATGTCGATTAACATGTCAGGGAATAGAGAACTACAACGAGGAGCAAAAATTATATTTGCTGCACTGCATTCAAGGTGTTGTGAACACGGTGGAAAATCCAAGGAAAGACACCACCACCACGCTTCGAAGAAATAATAAATAAAATAAGAAATAATCTGTTCTTTGTAGAGTTTTAGTTGAGCACTTTAAGCAACTCCTATATTGTAGCCTACTGTAATGAATGCCTATCTTGGTGTAATAAGTGTAAATGTATCATATTAATAATAATTCATAAAACTAATTCTGTGTGCGTGTGTGTGTGTGTGTGTCGGTTATGATGGAGCCTTGTTTCATCCTGCAAACTGGTTTAGTCTCCTCGAAAACCACGTCAGTTTCGAGATTAGACTAAAACGCACAAAATCGCCCTCTAGTGTCTGATGTGAATTTCTCTGAAGACACAGCAATTGAGATCAAGGTAAAACGCAGCTGCAGGTTAAACCACAAGTACGACACAGCAATGAAGTTTAAGACTTCACGTGATTTCTTGAGTTTAAAACCGTGTTAAACTCTAAAAAGTGGCGAAACTAGCGACAGAGCATTTGCCCCACTAAGTCTGGCCTATAATAAATAAGAAACCCCTTGATTTACATATTGAAATCTAAATTACATGGGTTCATGGGTTCGTTACAACATGAACCCATCTATGTCAGTGGTTAGTGATTGTTGGGAATATACTAAAAAGGCCAATGGATTTGGTTGGAATATTGACAATTTAGTGAATGAGTTTGGATTGAAAGAATTAAAGCAAGGTCCAGCATTAGCTCTAAGTTGTATACCTCCATGGCTGCTCCCTGATCCAGAGGTAAATATTGATTTATAGCAGAAAAAGCGAGCATCTTACCAAGCAAAGTTTTTCTCAAGCCTGTTTAAGTTATTTAAATACTTCATACTACGGATATCTAAAAATATTTACAGATGGTTCCAAAGATCCTAACGGGCAATGAGCTATTGGTATATATTCCTGAATTTGAAAAAGGAAATGGATATCAGTATATTCAATAGAGGTGACTGCAATAATAGCTCTTAGATGGGTTGTAGATACTAAACCTCTTAGATCAGTTATATGTAGGCCTACTGATTCTATGGCAGTACTACAAAGTTTAGAACAGATAATTCAATGCGTGAAGATTTGGTAATAGAGGTAAAGCATCTTCTTTTAAATATTATAAGCCTTGGATTAGTTATTCAGTTCTGTTGGATTCCAGCCTACTATGGAATCTATGGCAATTAAATTGCTGATAAATTATCTTAAAAAGCACTGGAATACAGATAAAAACAGATATTCACATTCTATGGGAGGTCATGTTAAGGTGGCAAGGTGAATGGGAGTCCGAGAGTTCAGCCAGATACTACAATAGGAACCAGAGCAGTGTTGGAGGGGAAAAAATCACCTCAAAGGGGCTAAACAGACATGAAGAAGTTGTAATACCAAGGTTGAGATTAGGTCATACTGGACATAATTCCACTCTAGCAATAATAAGTAAAAGCAATGGTGTATGAGAAGTTCAGTCATCCGTGAGGAGCTCAGATTAGAGCCGCTGCTCCTTTGCTTAGAAAGGAGTCAGTTGAGGTGGTTCGGGCATCTGGTAAGGATGCCCACTGGGCGCCTCCCTTGGGAGGTGTTCCAGGCACGACCAGTGGGGAGGAGACCTCGGGGAAGACCCAGGACTAGGTGGAGAGATTATATCTCAACACTGGCCTGGGAACGCCTCGGGATCCCCCCGTCAGAGCTGGTCAATGTGGCTCGGGAAAGGGAAGTCTGGGGCCCCCTGCTTGAGCTGCTGCCCCCGCGACCCGACCCCGGATAAGCGGTTGAAGATGAGATGAGATGAATGTAATTGCATGCGCTGAGTGCAAAGTTGTAGAGGATGTTAATAATGTTTTATTTTTAAGAAATTTGACCAGCACCAGCAGAAATTGAAAGAACTGGATGAAGAAAATGACATTCACAATATTTTACAGGAGCAAGGATTGGAGGGACAAAGAAGCAGGTATTTTGTTATGTATTTTCATGATACTGAAGTAATTAGAATAATTTAACCATAAATATATATGTATAAATATTTTTTTTTAATTATTATTATTTTATATATTTTTTTCATTTATTTATTTCATTTTGTTTCGTTTGTTTGTATGTTTTTCTCAGAATTTATTTTTATGATTTAAAGTAGCCTATAATTGGCCAACTTCCTTGTTACACACTATGTAGTAGTCCAGTAGGTGGCGGTATATAGTTAAAAGCTGCCATTAAACAAGAGAATAAGAAATAGAAGAGGAAGAAGAATAACGTCGATTCCGGTGAGCTGACCGAACACGTCTGTCGTCACTTCCTGCACAGCGCTAGAATCGTCTGCTGTTCTGGTTAAGAAGGCCAAATAGCGACAGATCGGTAAGCATATTATGTTCTCAAATGTATTATTACAGTCTCAAAAACTTAGTGGTTTCGTCAGGCGAAACTTAAACAATAAATGATTTTGTACAGGTCCATGTTGATGATTGTTGATGGCAGCCGTCCCTTAACCTCTTATCTCGTCCTTGAGATGTTGTGGAGTTATAGTTACTAACCCTAGTACTGGAGCTCTGCGTCTCTGCGTCTGACGACTTCTACTCTGTCCATTAAAGCTTTTTGAAGATCACTTTCTGCACCTGGTCAGCAGATTAGTACTGCTAACAAGCTAACGAAGCAGAATAACAAATATCTTGATGTGATTTGGCTGTGGATATTAATAATATTGTTGTCAGTTTACAGTCCGGAACTGGTAGTCAAATGAGATCTATTCACTCAACGGTGCTGTTGAATCAACCTGTTTAGTCGCGACATTCATCACATGAAGCGTTGATGTACATCCAGAACCAAACCACTGCCCTTCAAACGGGACTGCGAACAAACCACGCATGCTGCTTCATCGCGCATGCGTGGGGCGCAAATCGGCTCAGCTGTAGTAGTGTTGTTGTTGTACAATCCACTTTGAAGTGGACTCTTATGTGAAATTGTCACAGGTAGTTGCGTTTGTTTTGTGTTGTTCTCTCCTGACTCATTTGATTTTCGCTTCAGCGTTTAAACGTGATGGCTGCAACTCTGCGTTTGCTGTACTCCACCTCCAGGCAAGGTATGGTTTCAACAGCCATGGACTCAGACACCGCTACTGTCTTGCCTTATTCACATGGTCACCTTTAAGTCCTTCTAAAAGGCTAAATGTCGAGTTATACACATACTCATTACTTGTTTGCCCTCTACATGCATACATACATACATACATACATACATACATACATACATACATACATACATACATACATACATACATACATACATACATACATACATACATACATACATACATACATACATGTACTGTATGTATACAACATGTAGACATCTATACCATCTGTTTTACATCCAAATGACCATTAGAAACCTACTTGCGGACATTAATGATTTGTATTTATAGCAAGTACCAGTATACAAATCATGCTGGTGTAGCTCAGTAACACTGCATTTAATTAGTGAATTCTCTGTCATTGTCTTATTGTTCCAAGTATCCGTATTCCTTTGCTCATGTGTTATCTATTGGGATGAGAGTGGGATTTCTACCATGTTACTTTGCAGTGGAATAGCACAATTAGAAATGTTCACATTTGCTTCTTTCCTTTGCTCTTCTTATGGGGTCTAGTTTTTATTTTCTCAGCCATCTTTGTAGCTGTGGCAATGAATCAACTCCAGAGCCTACCCGGTCACTTTTCTTCTGTTTCTAACTGGGAATGGATGAACATTTGCCCTTTTCTGTACAATGACGATCCTGTGTTTTTCTTTCAGGGTCGTTTGTGACTGGCCAGAGTCTAGTTAGGTGCTTCAGTGTGTCCGGGCAGAGAGAGAGTTTTAGTAAGTACCACTTTGACAAAACACACCAATCCATTCACAGTGAGCTTTCATGCAGTGTAACACTGTAAAATACTAATCTTATTTGCATCACAACCACATGTTTTCTATATATTTGTCTGTCAAAATAAATTGTGCTAAAGTCCCTTCAAATTCATTTTACATCAGATGATCCCCTGCCACACATATAAAATGAATACATTCATTTTACATTCAACCAAGACACGAATAAAGCGGTTAAGCACAATCAACAAATTCACAATTGAGCACAAACTGCAGGCTGTCTCCAGCGAGGCCCGAGGCTACTCGGCAGCCATCATAAGAGTATCCATTTGTGTTTCAGGGTTCCCCTTTGTGTTACAGAGTTCCCCTTTGTGTAACAGGGTTCCCCTTTGTGTTACAGAGTTCCCCCTTGTGCAACAGAGTTCCCCTTTGTGCAGCAAAGTTCAGCTTTGTGCAACAGGGTTCCCATTTGTGTTACAGGGTTCCCCTTTGTGAAACAGAGTTCCCCTTTGTGTTACAGAGTTCCCCTTTGTGTTACAGAGTATGTGAATGCCCAGGAGGCTTCCCTGGACATGAAGGCCATCACAGACCGGGCCGCTCAGACTCTGCTGTGGACAGAGCTGTTCAGAGGTCAGTAAATGGACTTATTCTAAGTCAGTTTGGATAAAGGCGTCTGCCAGATGCCCTAAATGTAAATGAAGAACAACCTGCCCACTATTTCAGTACTTCTAATCTGTGCCCCAATGCTAACCTAACCTAATCTATATTTGTATATTTTTAATTGTTTGTTTTTATCGTATTATTCTATGCAGACATTTGATTCTCAGCATTTACTGTGCATTGATTTTCTGATCTATCGTCAGCTGCTTCTTACTTTAATTTACTTTCATTTAATTTGGCAGACGCCTTTCTCCAAGGCAACATACAACATATTTGACAAACAGTAATGATGACATTAATTACATTAAAAACAAGCAGTAATAATTGCGTAAAAAAATCAACCCAACATGATAATAAAATGAAACGTTTACTAAACATAAGATAGTCCAAAGCTGACAATGTATGTGGTCTTACTGAAAACTTAAACAGAATACACTAAATTAATACATAAAAGAGGATGAGGAAATAAAAAATAAAAATCAAGACCAGTGATGCCAGTAAGCGTTACTTAGTAAAGCGTTACGGGCCTCGACCACTTTTTTCAGTAACGAGTAATATTAACACGTTAATATTTCCATACCAGTAATCAGATTAAAGTAGGGGTTGGGGGCGGGGTGTTGATGGACCAGCTATTGCCGGGATGGAAGACCAGTTTGTTGACCGGGGGAGAACAATTTTGAGAGGGGGGGGGAGTGTAATTTCATTCTTTAAAACAGGGAGGAACTGGGAGGAGAGATGCGTCTTCAAATGTTTTTTGGAAATAGTCCAAGCCGATAGTGGCCGAGCGAATTTCGCTTGGCATCTCTTTCCACCATTGGAGTAAAAGAAATGAGAAGAGTCTTGAGTCGCTCCTTGGAGGAACGCAGTGATCTAGCGGGGGTATAGGGTTGAATTAACTCACTAAGGTATTATGGTATGATTCTTGCCAACAGAACTTTGCTGTTGTGGCTGCTACAGGCCAACCAGATTATCGGTCGTCGGACAGTCTGGCGAGATCGGTGACCTGAGTCTGTTTCATGTGTGCTGTGCGATCGGCCGTCGTCAACGTCGCCTGTGATCTTTTCAAGCCGATTACACATGTTGTGTAATTGGCCCTAGCCCTTGACTAGCGAATCAGTAAACAAGAGGAAGTGACAATTACTGACACGGCACAATTACGACACGGCGTGCTCTGTGTTTTGGTCTAGAGAGAAGTTCTGTCATTTCTAGCTTTTGCTTTTTTGGGTCACAATACAGATTAGCACCGCCTGCTCTGCCGAAAATCGGCAGTCGGATTGGTCTGTATTAGGGGTGGTTAATTGGCCCAATTTCCCGATCTGATTTCGATTATTGAAGTCTCGATTCGATTACCGACTGATTATCGATTATTAACGATTATCGATATGATTTTCGATTAATGATTATTGATCTTCAATTTATTACAGTTATAAAAACAGAACACAACACTGTACCTTCAGTGATCAAATAACACTGATCAATATTTATTGCTCTGGAACAACCAGCTTGCACATTTTACTGTAGCCTTGTAGCTATACTGTACACAGTTATAAAAACACAACACACTGTGCTCACTTCAACTCAACTTGAGTGATCAAATACTGATCAATTATTGCTCTGGAACAACCAGCTAACACACATTTTACTGTAGCCTTGTAGCTATACTGTACACAGTTATGAAAACACAACACACTGTAACTTCAACTTGAGTGATCAAATACTGATCAATTATTGCTCTGGAACAACCAGCTAACACACATTTTACTGTAGCCTTGTAGCTATACTGTACACAGTTATGAAAACACAACACACTGTAACTTCAACTTGAGTCATCAAATACTGATCAATTATTGCTCTGGAACAACCAGCTCACACACATTTTACTGTAGCAAAAAAAATATCAAAAAATATTTAAAAATATATATATTAAGAAAAAAAAAAATAATATTAATAATCGATTTTTGGAAAATTCATAATCGATTCATAATCGGTCATTTCATAATCACGATTAATCGATTATTGATTTTTTTTCCACCACCCCTAGTCTGTATGGGCCCTTAGTTATCGGCTGTTGTAGTATTTATCTGCTAGTCTTCATACTACATAATTGTATTAAAAATATTATAAATGGGTAAACGGTAGTGCACCCACATGGCTTTCTCTGCAGCCATCCGCCCTGCCACGCATGAGCCCCCCTCCTCCAGGCCACTTCCAGAGGGAACCCTGTACTACACACTGAATGTTGCTGGAACGGAGGATAGAACCAGTGCCACAAAAATCGACCTCCCATTTTGGCTTTAGTTAATGTTTATAAAGTAGATTATAATAGCGATATAACAATCCCTTTAATCACCATAAAATATATTGCATACATTTATCATAACATTGCCAGATGTTGAGGCGGGGACGACACTGCGGTCGTTCTTTGAACAGCAGGCGTGGTGTTCTGCTGCATCACAGCTCGTTGTGTTTTGACCCCCTCTACTTGCCAGGGCTGGGCATGACGATGAGCTACCTCTTCAGGGAGCCTGCCACCATCAACTACCCCTTTGAGAAGGGGCCCCTCTCTCCACGCTTCAGAGGGGAGCACGCCCTCCGCAGGTACTGCCAGCCTGAGGTTCATTGAGTGTTTATCTGGTGTCTGAGTCAAAAGTATGCTTCATAGATTAT
This sequence comes from Melanogrammus aeglefinus, assembly GCA_900291075.1. Taxonomy (NCBI): domain Eukaryota; kingdom Metazoa; phylum Chordata; class Actinopteri; order Gadiformes; family Gadidae; genus Melanogrammus; species Melanogrammus aeglefinus. The sequence goes on along the minus strand of OLKM01004050.1, from coordinate 380 downwards.
GAATAGTAGGTATTTAGGTAGTAGTGTACATGGGAGACAACAGATGAACTGTGCGAACGAGGGGTGTAACGATTCCCAGCATGGCATTTTCCGGACAGATTGAAATACGGTACAGTGGACAAGACAAAAGCCCCTGATTTTATCCAAAGCAAAATAATAACAATGTAGATTATAATAGCGATATAACAATCCCTTTAATCACCATAAAATATATTGCATACATTTATCATAACATTGCCAGATGTTGAGGCGGGGACGACACTGCGGTCGTTCTTTGAACAGCAGGCGTGGTGTTCTGCTGCATCACAGCTCGTTGTGTTTTGACCCCCTCTACTTGCCAGGGCTGGGCATGACGATGAGCTACCTCTTCAGGGAGCCTG
>OLKM01004049.1:0-26083 GCA_900291075.1 Melanogrammus aeglefinus | reverse complement strand
AAAAGTACATACTTAGAAACTGTATTCTGGTATGCCAACAAACGAAGAGGGTCAAATGGGGGTATGTGTGTCGGCCCCGTTTCATGTAAATAATGGGTCGCCCAAGTGGCATTTTGTCCCCATTTTGTTTAATGTATCCATGGATGATCCTGTCAAAAACATGCTGAACACCAGTAAGCACAGGCTGTCTTGTTGGAGAATACGTTGTAATCAGTTTAATGTATGCGATGACTGGTTAGTTTAGTCCATACAGTGTGGCCTACAAAGTTGTTAACAGGTATCGACGTGAAGGGGAATGCTTATGCATTATTAATGACAAGAAAGTATGTATGATATCAGGAGCAAAGAGGGACAAGAAATAGTCTCAGTCTCCTAGAGGATAAACCGTCATGAGAGTCGGAGACAAAGCTATCTTGGGCCACGTTCTACTGTATTGATGTGGCAATGATGATAGAGTATTTATAGGCAGTGTTCAATAGCAATTGCGCAAGCTAATAATGCTCCTTCATAGGGTTTAGTAAGGCCTCAGTTTGAATGTTAAATGTTCCCTGTTAGATCTTTAGTACACAATGGTAAGCGCTACCTCTGGGTGTAGGCTACTAAAAATGCAGTAGTGCCGCGGCTCATAGTGGCCTACAATGACGGACTGAGGTTGTTTGTCTTCAGGTGCCAGGTGGCACAGTGCGAGCCAACTCCTTTGTAATTCCAATGTACCAATTGTGAAGCACTTCTGGAGCAACGTTTAATGTATCTGTTTTAATGTGCCGACTGGATGCTCGGGCACAGCATAGGGGCTTTGACCAGGACCCGAAGAGCTGCTATAGTATTCCCCAGGCTAGAAAACACTGGTGGGATACCCTGCCTTTATGAGTTATGTTGAAGATATTCTCTGGTCTTTGTGTGAATGTCTTTTCCCTTCTCCTTCTTAATTTAACATGTCTGTTGTTGCTGGAATGGACCGGCTTGTTGTGTTTGCAATAAAGGCTTTAATAAAATAAATGAATAATCAATAGGCTCCATGACATGGACATCAAGTGCGCTGACGCATGTAGTCCCGGTTCGGATATCCGCTGGTAGGATTCCTGCGGCAGCCGCAGAGTATCAATTCCCCTACTCTCCCCTCCCCACAGTAGCCTTTGCTCTCGTTTAGCTTCGTCCGGTGCGAATAAAGACAACAGGTTTAAGAATGAATAATCAATGATAGTTGCCCTCCACTCTTATTAAAAAGTATGAGTAATATAGCCTAAAGCGAAACATAGAGCTAGAGATAATGTCAGTATTACATCTGATTAAAACACTATTTACCTAACTAAAAGGCCTATAGACTGATGAATAAGCCTGTTCTGTTGCAATATGTATAATACTTTATCATAGAATTATTAACCTATTTAGCAAATAATTGTTTATAATTTATGTAATTGAAGCTGTAGTATCGCATGTGCTTTATTAAGAATCATCTAACTGTATTGGTCTTACTGTTATGTCGCAACTGGTGACAGCATTATACTAGGTATTTTGCAAATCCTCTCCAGGCTAAGCCTCTCGACACCCAGGGTACCTATTGGTCGTATCTTAACAAATCCAGTTTCAATGATGTTAGAATTGGTAAGCTGATATATAGGCCTACTTTAAAAAATGGACAATGAATAAACTACCCAATGCTGCTCAACACTTAACCTTGTTGACTTTTCTTTTTGTAGGAGAACAGGTCCGCCAGCATTGATGTTTACGCAGAGAACAGATAGAAGATTTCGGCTTGCGCAAGGCCAAGCAATTGCAAAAACTGATGGAAATCGCTTGGATGTGTCCTCATCATTTCTGTACAAAGAAGTCAAAGTTGAGTGGGTATATCGTCAGAAGTATGCGGCTGCAAGTAGAGAGTGGAAACTAGAAGACATGTGAGCAACTTCAGGGCAATAGTCCTAATTCCTGGAAAGTGAGGTAATTGGTGGCCGAGTTATTTTGTAGAGCCTGCTATTTATTGTCCCATTGTGTGTGCCATTAGTTTTTTGAATATCAAGAAAATGTGAGATCTTTTCAAAGATCTGTTTTCAGATTAGTTCGAGGCCCTGTTGCCCACCAGTGGTGTCTTTGTTACAACGGTCCAGAGTGCGAGAGATGTTTTGACAGACGAATGAATCTACTGGCTGCTGCAAGGCAGGATGGAGCCCGGACAGTTTGCAAGACGTGTTTATCAAATGTATCTAACCCATGGACAGTTTGTGGCAACATTGAGGGAACGATGCATCGATATAGGCTGTATTATTACCACACTGTCATATCTTTGTACTACAACTTGTCAATATATTGTTCTTTTTTGTGTTTTGAATAAAACTTCAGCAAGGTGAAAACTGGAGTTTCAGAGCTATTAACAGATTTCAAATCTAACTGTATAGTATTAATCTTCAAGCAACATTTTATGTGTTTTTCCACCTTCTAGATAGAGGCTGTGACTCTATCGTCCAATTGATGGATAACTCCTGCGAGTTGCCTCCTCACCACTCTAGCTGTCAGCCCACAGACAATCGTTCCACAACAGTGCTTTCTCAGTTTAGTTGAAAGGCCACATGCCTCTACGCCGCCTACCAAATCAAGATAAGATTGACCATGGTGGGTGAACACATCGCCTTGTGTATTATTCATGCATCTAGTTCAAGGGCTTGAACACAGAGGTTTCACATGAACCGGACATACAGTTCACAATCAGAGAATTTTAAACCGGCTTTGCGTGATGTATTTTTGCATGTGTGCAGCACTTTTATCCTCATGTTCTACTTCCTTAGAGATTTCAGAGGTCTAAACCCGATAAGTGAATGTCACAGGCTATCAGCTGCATATTGTTCTATCTCGCGCACGCACCACACCACACACGCGCCGCCGCCAGTATACGCAACCAAGCGCCTGGAACCCCCATCCAGTTCGACGACACAGACACGCTAATCGACCTCAACTCAACCTCTGTGACCAGACGGTGCATCTCAGAAACGCTACCTGGCCACACCGCAGCACGCACGAGCTGTCAATCACATCCGTGCGTTGGCCGCGAAAATCCCTCCAGCTGACAAAACATGAGGCCCATCCTCAGCCCAGTACGGAATTCAAACACTGCCTACACATCTCGCGCCATGAGCCGGAAGAGTTCCAGCTGTAGGGTGAGAGCCTACCTCAACGTCATCCTCACTCAGCAACCAACGACATACTTGTGTCACAAGTGACAAATTCACCCATTTCTGATCTGAAGATAAAATCATCAGGCTTTGCTGTGTCGCAATTGTCAGTATTCCTTGCAAAACTGTCAGGTTTGATAGTCCAAATTCCACGCCCAGAGACACACATCTTTATTGTTGCATATTATCTCCGCCCGCACCTAGCTAAAGCCGGGTTGCTAGATGTTGTGGGTGCCAGTCCCCTACCACCGCACATTTGACAGTAGGCAACAAGTGTCTTCTCGTCTCGTTTGTCAGTTTTGCCATATCTGTAGTAGGCCAGGTTGACAAGCTCCGACCAACAGCCCCGCACTCTTGGTTTACCTTATCCTTGTAATTTTGGGTACTCTGTTAGGGGGATGGGCTGTAGTTGTTTTACTTCCTCCCATGTGTGATTGTTCACATTGTACACGTACAATAATAAATACAGTCATTTGGCAGGGTCAAACAATTCTGCAGCGTCTGCCCCACAGTGTGTCAAGATGTGCTGGCATCATGCATGTCATGCTATGGTCATCAAAACAAACGGAACCCATGTATATTATGCACACGCTTTGACTAAAGTGATAAAGTAATTCCTTCTTGTAAAAATCTGAGTTTTCGATCCCAAATCCATTTTGTGTGAAGAATGTATCCGCTAATCCTGCCCTCAGACACCCCCCACTCCTCTATTCGTACGGTTCGTTCGTTGGCCTCTATTAGGCTCTGCTATTCCGCCGCGCAGGCCCCTGAATTTAAAAGGATTTGGTTCATTACCAGGCCCCCGCATATAAATAGACACAACCAAGCCATCCACTTGTCCCCGCCACCGACACCTATATGAGATGCAGGTACCAATGGGGAACTGACCACAGGTGACACGCACCTAACAAAAGTGCCACCGAGGCAATTAAGCAGCTTGTAGCACTCTGCAACATAGACAAATTTAAAAAGTGCTATGAAATGTGGCCATAAAGCTATATTCAGCAGACATACCACCTCGATAATTGCCACCGGCTGCACCACGTCCCTTCATAAACTGAAGAAAATTATTTCAAGTGGCGGACAAAAAGTGCCATGGTTACTAGTCAGCAGCAAGACAAAAAGCTTGTGCATGAAGTGAATGATGGTATGGGGCAAAGGACAAGGGCCACATGTAGATTAGAAAATGCAGGTTAAAGAATACTTCTCGCACTTTTCCCATCACCCCAACCACACCCTCCGACGTGTGTACCCAGCTATAAGCAGCGAGTGAGCCGGCAACGATAGTAGGCTGGGATGGCAGCTGGGTTGATGCCCCCCCCACTTACCGGGCACCTTGTGTGCCTTGTGTCGCTCGGGCCCAGCATTTGCAGGAGTGGCATGAGGTGGGCACAGAATAGCTCGCCCCCTCCACTCGCACACACTCACAAGTTAAGAGCTCCACCTTGTATCACTAGAAGCGAGAAAACACACTTAGTAACAAAGGCACATGACATGAAGAGGGTACGCATAGGGTGATATGTTTAAGAGCACTTGGAATACAGAACATAGAAAAACAAACCAAGAACTTAACAAAATAAGTTAAAAAGTAAAACATATTTAAAAACTAACACAGTTAACATTAGTAAGAAGGACATATAAAAAATTGAGCTATTTACCCAACTGTCGGAAACTGAGGTCAAATGTTTATTAGACTCTATGTTGTCTGTCCCCTGACTGCGCGGCACCCTTTTACAGGCGCACAGAACCTTGTCTTGTATAGGTTTTTTAACCAGCTGCCCGCCCCTCCACCTCTGAGGGTGGTCTCTGAGGCGACGCTATAGTGGCGCCCTCCGCACCCCTTGGCCAGCGGGTCGTGTGACGGCTGATACTATTAAAAAAGACGGTAAATACCGCAACCTCTCGAACACCGGCAGGCTCTGACATGGTGCTAAATGTAATATATTGCTAAGGTCCAGGTGTAAGGTGACACAGGTGAATTGGTGTGAATGATGACGACACGACCTGCTTCTCGCTTCCTGCCTAAAGTTGGGAGCGGTGCCTATTAATTGTCGATTACAGATATCTGAAATGGTCATTTCACCTTAGTCCAATAACTCGTAATCAAGATATCTGTAATTATATGTTTTGACTAGGCGGAATGAAAAGTTACAGATATCGTAGATAGCGCTAATCAAAATTCCTTTCAGATATCTATAACTGATAATAGATATCTGCTACATACGTCATTGACTAGGCGTAACTCCAGTTACAGATATCTACAACGTCATTTTTGACTAGGCGTAACTCCAGTTAGGATATCTACATACCTATTTCGCTAGTCTAACCCTTAATTTCGGATACTCCGAAAAGGGTGACTTGTAGATATCTTGAATTAAGGGTGAATTAAAGATTATCTTGAATGCTGAATGTACGAGCCTCCGTTCAGTAATCAAATTTGTAGATACTCAACTGGAATTACAGAATACTCTAGAAATTCAGTTGCACGATATCGTAATTCCATAGTGGATATCCGCACTGAATTGTAGATATCTGTAATGAGAAACCCCATAGACATGAATGGCCAACGTGACGTCATTTCGCCTAGGAGGAATGTGTTTGCGGATATCTGAAATGACAATTGTGGATAGGAGGAATGTAGTTGCGGATATCCGAACTGTTCTTTTTGACTAGGCGAAACTGAATTGCAGATATCTGCAACACATATCCAGTCTAGCGAGTTTATGACATTTGGCTTGCCATAGTGAGAGGAGAGTTGACGGAGAAGATGGCGGTTGACCTAGTTTCAAAATGTATACCGTTTATACTCTGTAATACCGGTGTATCAATCGGTGTGAAAATGTCCACACCGCGGCAACCCTAGTGTCATTGCATTTATGGCTATGACTGTGTACTAACCTCATTAAAATCAAGGCATTGCAATTTTTGCAAATCGTTATGTGGGTCTTTCTCAGAAACATTGAAAAATGTCCACACCGCAGACATATTGGCGCTTATCCAGACAAGCGTGGGCTGGCCGCGCTTTTTGTTTGCGTCATCACAAATTTCTGTTTCGACCGTGCTGTTTCGGTGATAAAAGTATTTCGGCCCGAAACGAAAATGCGCTTTTGGGCCATTTTCGCCCGATAATTTTCGGTTGGCCGAAAATTCGGTGCATCCTAATATATAATATCTATATCCGTTATTTTCCACACTTATAAGGCGCACCGGATTATAAGAGACTTTTTTTCATGTATATAGGGCCACACGGATTATAAGGCGCATAGAATAGAAGATACTGCAGTCAAACGTTTGACTGGGGTTGCATTATGCATCGACTAGATGGAGCTGTGCTAAAGGGAATGTCAACAAAACAGTCAGATAAAGACGTCAAACTTTATTAAGCGTTCTGACAACTCCGTTCACTCCCATGGTAACGATGTTCAAACGTTAATGTGCATATTAACAATATCTCCCAGCCTTGTTCAGTTGTAAACACGTAAAAGAAACACAGTCTGATACCGCTAATTCAAACGTTAATGCATAACTCAACATTGTTCAGTTACATATAACACGTAAAGCTCACAAGTGTTGCTGCTGCCTGGCAGTTCAGTGATTATTCCTGCCTTCGTGAAAGCTCGGACCACAGTTGAGACTGATATATCAGCGCCGGGCATCCACGATCCCATTGTGAAAATAGTGGCGTAAGTCGCCCGGCGCTGTCTCCTCCGTCTTGGTGAACGTGTTGTTCGCCTTCTAAAGCCCCGTCCACATAAAAACGATTTTTTTGGTGAAAACACAAGTCTTGTGCGTTTCCGGCCGATTGTCCAGACGGAGCCGGCGAATCCGGTGCCCCAAACCGGCACATTTCTGAAACCACCCTCGGAAGTGGTTTCAAATCTATCCGGACCTATGCGGTTTCTTGTTAGGATTCATGTGTACGCCTGAAACGCAAACGATTATGGCATTAGCCCCCCAACAGCTGGGGGACGTCAGAGGTGCGTTGAATTTTTTATTTTATTTTTGTATTCTTTTTGTAGCTTTAAATAAAGCCCCATGATAAATGTAATTACTAACTGTAGGCCCCTACATTAAAAAGTATTTCTGCTCAATTTAAAAGGTTGAATCTCCTCTTGACTGAATGTTTGTATACAGCGCGCAGTTCTTCTTCCAAGATTTGACATGTGTATTTGAAAGCGCTAACCATTCTGATGAGGTAGCGCCTGCATTTTTTAAAACCATGGGCCGCACCCTAGTGACGAAAGTCGTTATCAACATGTCATTTTTCAGTGAAACTTCCTTGAATTTGAGGTTTAATGAAAATCCATGTATTTCAAAAATGAAAAAGCAACCAAAAAATGGGCCACAGTTCTCTCATTGTTCATTTCCACTAAAAGACCTGTGCGTTTTTTTTAAAGACCAAATGTTTTTGCAACCGCAATGATAGGCGATATGTCTGCACGGATTGATTTCTTTTAATATTTTACGTATCTGGTGTTCCAAAGAAACTACTGTCACCAATGTCAATTAACCACAATTAAAATATAAAAAGATTTACCACTGGAGCAGTATTAAACGAGCGGAAGCGCTTCCACAGTAGCAAGTCTCTTTCCAAACTCTGAATGCTACAACGCTAGGCAACACTCTAGCCAGCACTCTAGCCTCATCTTCAATAGGAGGCAACTCGCAGGAAGTGTCTCTAGCAAGGCTGCAGCCTTCACATTGGGATCAGCCATGAAGTCGTTCATGTACAGAAACATGCACACAAGCTTAAAACATAATGGTTCTATCGTCATCGATCACGTAGTATGGGTGCATTCATTTTGTGACACCGGGGACACGTTAAGTGGCTGAAGCAAAAGGGTTGATATGCCTCTCCGGTGGCAGAATGAGCGTGCAGAGCCGTCAGTATTGTGCACTGTTACGTGGCAAGGAGGTGGGGCTCTGTGTGTGAATGTGTGTGTGTGTTTGTGCCTCTCTCCACCTTTCTCTCTCTCTTTCACTTAGGTTTAGTGGGTTATTTAGGCAGACTTAGTTTCGGGGGTGAACACTGAATTCGACGGCCGATGGCTGGCTCAGTGTTCCCCTCTCTTTTGTTTGTTTTGGCCGGGAACCTCCAACCCTTTTGGTTTGTTGCTTTTCTAAATATTTGTTTGTTTTAACCAATAAACATTTGTTATTATTTAGTGGCAACAGTTGTTTCTGATTAGTTTATTTGATGTGTTCCGGGCCTTACGAGCCATTTCTTTAAGGTCCGTAACAGCACCGTTTGGCATGATACAATGAGGATGACCTGATTAAAATCTGGTTGCTGTCGGGCGCTTCTTCCCGAGGCACGCCTTGCTTCCACTGGATCGTTCCACAGTGGGCAGCGGGCTTCAGATCGCCCCAGCATCAAACCAAACATAGGTAAAGGGACCTTGGATCGAACCAAATTGGGGCCCTAATAAATTGGGCTCTTAACCCACTATTACCCTTGCGCTGCATGCAAATCCACCCAAGTCACTGCAATAACACACACTTCACATTAATTCATAGTTAATTTCATAAACTGCAGAAAAGGGTTAAACAAACAAATAAAACAAAAGATCCCCCCCATCAACTTGTTATTAAACATGCTTAATAAACACAATTGATTTTACTTGATCAGCATGTTACAGACCCATACAATTAATAGGGCGTTTAGTACGGTTCACCATCGTTGCTGCTTCTTTCCCCATAAAAAGCTACAGTCAGTGTTTAATGACGTTGATTTACCTTTCAGCATTTTCTATTATAGCCTACTCTGTAAAATACTGTTTAGAATTACCGTTTGTATCAAGAAAGAAAGACCCATCATCACAGCCGTTGGACATGGCTAAAACCTGCTTTGCACTTGCACTTGCACTGAATTTCCTACGTTGAAATTTGCAGCTGAATTTGGCATGTTGGATTTGGGGACGTTGAAAATATTTGAGTTGAATTTTATACATTGAACTTTGCATCAGAAATTTTGCAAAATACATTTTTTAATGTTGAATATTTGATTAAAAAACTTTGAACATTGAAAAAATAAAGGTGAAAATAATTTGTTGAAAATTTAAAGAGTTCAATTCAGTGGAACAAATCCAGATACCTTATTTCAATATATAAATATTCAGTGCGTAAAATTCAAAGGCTTTTTATTTTCAAAATTCAATGAGACAGATTTACTTCCATAGAAGCAGGCAGGAGATAGTGGACGGAGACGGTGGAAGGAGAGCCAGTGGCTCAGACAATATAACTTCTTCACTGTGTAAGGTGTGCGTGTGTGCTAGCAATGTTTGAGTGTGTGTGTGTGTGTGTTTTGTGACATGACCGTGTCTGTGCGGGTGTGGGTGGATGTCCAAATGTTTCTATGTTCTGTGATGTCATACTGATATCAGATCACTAGATCAAAACACCTCTGTTATGTATCGCAGCAGACATGGGCAGGTCTGGCGAATAAGAACCAGCAGCTGGTTGCACCAGCAGAACGTAAAGTCCCACTTAGGCTACGTTGAACGTAAATCGACCAAACGTTCGACTTTACACTCTACTAAAAAAATAGCAGTTGCACCAAGCCGATAGTTCCAACGTAACACTAAGTTATAACTTATCTTTTATACCTCCCCTCTAGCTGGTGTAAGTTCCATTCTAACGATAAAGACCGTTAAATACGTTAAAAGATTTGAACACAAAAAGATGGCTATTCGTTTTGAGCAATGGGAAGAGGAGTTTCAACGCGGTTTGCGCCGTGAACGGGTTGTCCGTGACCGTATAGATCCAATTCTTCAGTACGATGACGTTGATTTATATGCGCGATTTCGGTTTTGCCGGGCGGAATTACTGAGAATAACCGACCTTCTAGACAACGACCTGCAGCACAACACAAACCGAAATTCGGCTCTAAGTCCAGCGACGCAAGTGTGTTTGGCTCTGAGATATTTTGCCACTGGGTCTTTTCAAAACCTAGTTGGTGACTCGGTCCATGTTCACAAGTCTACTGTCTGCAGAGCGGTTCGAGCTGTGGCAGTGTCTCTGTGCAGGCATCTGAACACATATGTACGCTTCCCTGTACAGCCTGCGGAACTAAACCATGTCCGTCAACATTTTTATCAAATCGCTGGTTTCCCAAATGTGACAGGCTGTGTTGACGGAACGCACATCCGTATCAAGACCCCAACGGACCACGAACCTGTTTATGTTAACAGGAAAGGATATCATTCCATAAATGCACAGATAGTCTGTGACGCCGACCTTAAGATTACGAATTGTGTTATCAAATGGCCAGGATCTAAACATGACAGTTTCATACTGCGGCACTCACAGTTCGGGGAAGACTTTGAGGCAGGGAGACACCCTGGAAGGCTCCTCGGTGACTCTGGGTACCCCCTTAGGGATTGGCTTATGACCCCATATTTGTCACCTGCCAGTCGCTCGCAGGAGCGCTACAATGTTGCCCACATTCGCACAAGAAATGTGGTCGAACGCTGCATAGGAGTGCTGAAGAAGCGGTGGGCCTGTTTGCACAGAGGTGACTAAAAAATGATTGCTGAATGCTAATTCTAAATTAGTTAGTCTTTGTGAAATCATATTGTCAGAGACTTTTCTGTGATTAAAAAGCCCTAAATCTGTATTAAGATGTAAGATTGGCAAGTCTTTCGAAAAACTATACATGTAAGAAGTTATAAGTAGGTCTAAGGCTATTCCTCCTGTATGAATTAAATTACTAACAGGCATCAATATGGAGCCAGACAGGGCAGCTGTTGTAGCAGGTGCCTGCGTTGTTCTCCACAACATGGCAATGGAGTGGAAGGTGCCTCTGATGGAGGATGGATTGCAGGACCTCGAAGGAGACCAAGACGTCCCCCTGCATAATGTGGCTGTACCAGCCGGGGCAGTAGCTACCCGGGACTACCTCGCTGCCACATATTTTGGATGAAGGCTGTATAAATTAACTTAAATTTTTGATCATCTATCATCTAGCCTGAATGACTGATTCAACCATACAAACAATATTTTTCTGAAAGCAAAAAAAAATAGAATACGGTTCTAATTTCCCATACACAAAGTAGCCAAATCTACATACAAAATATTTCTTTACTATTATCAATATGCATGTTGACTAATCAGATATCAAACACCGGAAAGGCACACATACTAAATCTTGATTGTTCCTGAATACTCATTACATCATCTAATGGCGTAAAAGTGGTACTGGGTAATACCATTTACAGAATGTACTCTTATTACAATGTCAACTTACTTGTTGTCAATGACACAAAAGACACTGGTTTACTACAGATTGGACTAATGCAGCAAGTAAATACCTGAGTATTTCTCAGATTGTACTGAAACTACATATGTCTTGCCTTTTGGAATGAAGAACAACATAAACAGATTCATCAGTCAATTTTTTTTATTAAATCTCAGTGATTGTCTTGTAGCCATATATTCTCAGCTCCTCCTGCAACTTTAATATTTCTAAATTTAGTTTCTGTTTTTCCAATTCTAATTTCTCCTTCTCTATCTTTATCTTTTCTGTCTCTTGCTTACTTTTCTCTATTTCTACCCGTAAAAGCTCCTCTCTAAGGAAGTCAATGTCAGTTCCTCTCCTTATACGTTTGTGTGGTAGTGGGGGAAGGCTTTCTGGGATGGTGATGGGCGCCGTGTCCTCATGGCTCGTCATGGGCACAGTCCAAGGGTCCTCCACGGGCATGGGTGCAGATTCCTCCACGGTCACGTTGGACGTGGTGTTCTCCGGGCCAGCATTGGCTTCGGCCTCCTCCCGTCCTGGACCATGGGTTGCACGCCACTCTCCACGCCCCCCCCAACAATCCCTCTCAGACAAAGAGAGGTGTCCCCAATAATGTCTAACACCATAGATGAGTATGGCCCCATATCCCCTTTTCCACCACCCCCAGTTGGCACATTCTTGGGGAAATCTTCAGCTGCCTGCATCTTCAGGTCACTCCATTTCTTGCGCACATTCTTTGACCTCCCTCAATTCTACCCCTTTGGCAGTAATTGCTTCTGTAATATTTTCCCACGTCTGATTTTTTTTTTTGTTTGTAATATAATTATTAAGCTTGGCTTCAAGGATAGTTTTGTTCTCACTGTAAAGACTTAACAGGAGGACAATTTCATCATGGGTGAAGTTTTTTCTTTCGAGCACGGCGGTCAGACATGGTCAGGCCTGAAACACATGAAAATCAAAGCATGACTTGCTAGCTCATTCTATAGGCCTACTTGTATTTCCTACAGCAGACAAAATAACTGGGACTCCTGCCATTATACAAACTTTAGTCCATGTCAACGGCCCCAAAACGGGCGTAACTACTAGCACCGGATGCTGTACATATTGTCAATTTCTTCACATGTCAGACATACAAAGGGATCAATGTATTTTGCAATATACTAATGACACTCAATTCTCTTTTGACAAAGCGGCATTTGCCAACGTGATATTGTCAATCTGACATAGCTAGCAGCTAGCGTTACTTTACGTTAGTCTTATCACTTCAGAAATATTTTAAACATGTTATTAACACAAATGGCAGCAACGAGAATTAGACCAAACTAAATAATAACATTAAGCACAGTTGCTGATTGAATAGTGTGAAACTGACTTACCTAGGACAGATGATCTCTCAGTCAGTCGTCGAGTAGTTTTCTTGCTTGGCAATTTAGCAGAATTGGCAGTTAATTCCGTTAAAACCTTCTTCACGTGAAATTAGTTGCTAATCAACTGTCTTACCTCCTCGAGAGATAAAATAAAAAACAACTTGAGCACGCATACAGACTACAAACCAACATTTCTAGAGTAATTCCATACAATGCATAGCCAGGAAGAGGCTAACACACGACACACACAACGAATAGCATACAAAGCATTTATTTATCTATTATAAAATCCGCCATCAAATAGCTTAACCTCACGCCTATATACCGGTCCAAGTTAATTTTAGAGAATAAATGACTGAAACTGTTTTGTTTGCCCTCTGCATTGGGTGCTACTGCTAACGCGTCTTCACTCGGATAAGGTGGAAACTTGCCAGTACTTCCTGTTTACATTGTTGGCTTTCAACGATTGGCTTGAAGTTATCTAAACGTCATTAAAAGCGACACTGGTACAATTTACGCACTACTAGTAACGTTACAACTTAAGTTATGGTGGTGCAACCAACATTTAGAACACCTTTAGTTTGATACTAGCTACGTCGAACGTAGGGTTAAGGCGGACTTTACACCCGAACTTATGATCGGCTTTACGTTCTGCTGGTGCAACCGACTGCAGGAGCTTAGATGAAAGCAGCAAAAGTCAATAGTCATATCAGGTTTAAAATACTCTAAACCAGCCAGTATCAAGTCATATCAGGTTTAAACCAGCCTACCGTAAACCAACCTGCATCAAGTCATATCACGTTTAAATCAGTCTACTGTAAACCAACCAGCATCGGGAACTGCCCATTGGTCCGACCACCCATTGGTCCGAACTCCCATTAGTCCGACAAAATGCCCATTGGTCCGACCTCCCATTGGTCCGAACTCCCATTAGTCCGACAAAATGCCCATTGGTCCGACCTCCCATTGGTTCGACCTCCCGTTACTCCGACAAAATACCCACTGGTCCGACCTCCCATTGGTTCGACCTCCCGTTACTCCGACAAAATCAACCACAAGTCGGACCAATAGGAGGTCTAACCAATGGGTGATCCCGTTAGTTCGACCTGTCATCCCTACTTTCTGACAAGCGCTTTCATTGCGAGCATGCGTCTCTCTCTCTCTCTGTCTCTCTCTCTGAGAGTTTGTTTTAACTCTGCTGTCCCAATGCTTTGGCAACATTGTACATCACAGTCGTGCCAATAAAGCAGAGAGAGAGGGAGAGAGAGAGAAAGAAAGAGAGAGAAAGAGCTCTCGGAAACGCACATCACACACACACACACAGACGGAGCGGAGCGGAGCCAGTTTCCTCTCGGTGCCGTTAACCGATTGTGCCAGATGCGCCTCTCTGCCAGGCTCGCGCTCTGTGGGGAGATTTGTGTTATTCATCTTAACAGAGATGCCGAACATAGGGATTAATGCACACATTCACACAGGCTACACACACACACGAGCTACCTACAGACACACAGCTGAGGGGCCGGAGAAATGCGCATCTGGTGGCGTGCTCAACCTGGTCAGTGCGTGCGTTTTATTTCAAACACAGACTGTACAGTGAAAGGACATTTTTTAAATTTCAAGTTGGCAGCTCTCAAATATCCGACCTGTCTGTTTAGATTACAGATGCATCAGTCCAGTTCGAACTAATGAGGACCTCCCATTAGTTTGAACTCTCATTACTCCGATTGTTGGAACAATGGGAGTTCGAACTAATGGGAGTTCGAACTAATGGGAGGTCGGACCAATGGGAGGTCGAACTAATGGGAGGTCGGACCAATGGGAGGTCGGACCAGTGCCATGGACCCCCAGCATCAAGTCATATCACGTTTAAATCAGTCTACTGTAAACCAACCAGCATCAAGTCATATCACGTTTGAATCAGTCTCCTGTAAAGCAACCAGCATCAAGTCATATCACATTTAAATCAGTCTACTGTAAAGCAACCAGCATCAAGTCATATCTCGTTTGAACCAGTATACTGTAAACCAACCAGCATCAAGTCATATCAAGCTTAAAACAGCCAGATGAAAGCAGCAAAAGTCAAAAGTTATATCATCAGAAAAATAACAACTACTTATTTTGGAACAGCTATGTGAAAAGGACAATAACTGATTGTTGAAGAAATGTACCTCCTCCTTATTTTTATCGTCCAATTTTCACAGACACACGTTTGGAAAGATGTGTGAAATAGGAGCAGCAACACCTTCTCACAGCCAGGACGGAGGAGGAGGAGGGAGAGGGAGACGTCCCCTGCCTGAAGCTGAGGAGAGGAGAGAGGAAGAGAAAATAATATCAGAGAGAGTGACTACTGAAGGACAAGCAGAGCATGGTAGGGGTTGCAACCGCAGGAGAGGTGTGAGGAGAGGAACAAAGCCGTTAGTGGAGCTGTGCACCTTTTTTGTGTAGAGCGGCATCTCCACTTGGAGGAGTGGAGGTAAACACCAGAGCAGCCTGCTGCTTCAGTAAACAGATTCAGACTCAACTGCTAAAACGGGATGAGTTTTAGCTATGACTCGACAATGTTCCTATGTCCAGCCATAAGAGACTGTGATCCTATAAACAGCTCTATAAGACACTATGATCCTATATACAGCTCAGTAAGACATTATGGTCCTATATACAGCCATAAGACAGTATGATCCTATATACAGCCCAGCTATATCCATGCTCCCTGTCCTGCTCTGTCAAGAAAACATGATCCAATTTGTTTGTGGGTCTCTCTACAAAATTAAGTGGAATCAGCCCTGTGTCCTTTGGGCTTGACACTGTACTTTATGGTTCACGCTTTGTGTTGCAAATGAAGCTGTGATCTCATGGTGATGAGGTAGGAGCAGCTCAGACCTGCTCACGTCTTCACATGGAAGAGAGACAAACAGCAGAGGTCGCCGTTGACAACGTGGCCCAGCGCTATACATTGCATTACTGTTAATCCAGCTCAGATATCAGTTATTAATCATTAAATGATAGGTATATATACGACTCATTTTATTCCTTTCTGCAGTGCTATATATTTTTTATTCCGTATCTTGCCAATATTTGATCTGAAATCATTTAAACTTCACCTTTGTACCTATTAATTGCCGCTGTTCATGCTTCACACTTTTTCTTTCCTTCCCGTCAGACATCTCTTCTCACCTCTTTGCATCTCTTCTGCCTCATATTCCCTCTCCTCCTAGATCTCAAATCCTCAATGAAATCATGCTCTTACACAGATACACACACACACACACACACATACACACACACACACAGATACACACACACAAACAATCATGCATACACAAACAGACACACACACACACACACAAATTCACGCAAACACATTCACACACATGCATTCACAGCCAAACACACATAGGAACACAGACACACAGACACACACACACACACACACACACACACACACACACACACACACACACACACACACACACACACACACACACACACACACACACACACACACACACACACACACACACACAATGTCTGCTGGGATAATGAATGTTCACTGTGTCAGTGTTTGCCGGGCTGCTGGCTGAAGGAGGCTGATTAGGTTTTAATCATGAAGTGGCACTTGAGTAAACAGGGAAATATTCCTCCTGTTGGCCCAGAGGACTGAGGATGCGTGCAGAATATTTGGTGTGAGATAGGGGATGTCTTTGGGCACACCACAAATGATCAGCAGCCGAGCAGGCAGTGGGTGGTGATGCTCCGTTATCTGTGATGGTGTGTCCGCTAAGTGGGTTGGACGCAAGTAAGATGGGTTTGGTATTACCTGCTTCCACCTGTACAGTTAAACAGTCTGTACTTATAAACCGCTGTGAAAAAAGAAAAGAAAACTGTCTGTAATGTCATTAACTAGTGTTTAACCTTTATAAGGTGTTCGGGTCTGTGGGACCCGTTTTCAGTTTTTAGCTTACAGTTTTTTCCTATCGTTTTCGGTCATGTACCCATACTATGGTCACTTTTCCCTATCACTTAACACAGTGGGCTTTAGAGACACACACCTCTGCATATCTGTTAACCTTTGGTGCAAAATGCACTACAACAACCACACCACAAACAATGCTGCCATAACTTAACACATGTTTCCTCTCAGAACACTATGACCTAAAAAACACTAACATCTTGAAGCATTGCCAATTGCATATATAAAATGTTGCTGTGTCCTCCAGTTTGGCATAGATTTCCTGTAGTGTTGCATTGAAAAAAAGAGAAAAAACACAGACAAACACTTCTTTGGACTACAGTAATAAAGTTTGTAATATTACAGTATGACAATCCAAGCCAAGTATCTGCTGACAGTGTTCATATGTCGGTTTACCTCCCACAAAAGATGTCACAATTGAGTGTGGTAAATGTACTGTAATTGTAAATACAGTAAGTGCTTTATGAGAAACTGAGAATAACAATTTTCAGTTTTTGTAATGCAAATTACATACAGTAAGTACGTAATATATGATCCAGAAACAAATCACAAACACAAGTTTTTTTCACTGTGCTTTACTTTTTGGAGATCTTCCTCTACCTCTCCCTCTTCCTCTACCTCTTCCTCTACCTCTTCCTCTTCCTCCTACTCCACCTCCACCTCCACCTCCACCTTCACCTTCACCTCCACCTTCACCTTCACCTCCACCTCCACCTCTTCCTCTTCCTCTTCCACCTCCACCTCCACCTTCACCTCCACCTCCACCTCTTCCTCTTCCTCTTCCTCTGCCTCTTCCTCTGACTCTGCCTCTTGCTCTTGCTGCATCCATTTTCCTATACCAACTACGTAAAGAAGTCCAAAGCAAATGCCAAAGAAGGCCCTTTTTCAACGAGGCACAAATTACATGTAAAACACCTGAGTAGGTCTTTAGCTGAGTAGGTCTTTAGCTGAAATGACCACCAGGTGTTTTGCAGTGCAAAACTTATCCTCTGTGTTTTGTACAGATCATTGTATGTAGTGTTGCTTTTACGTAAAAAAAGTAATTCCATGCCAATTCACCAAGAACTATGGTGCACAGGGGGAAAAAAATCTAAATTACTGTAAAATAAAATAAATAAACTATAAACTAAATATTTTTTCTTATTCAAACATGTAACTTCATTTGTCTGTCCAAATGCAGCATCTTTCCATCTACAGTGATCTAAATTACTGTTAGGTTTTGAACAGAAAGTTCACTGTTTTGAACAGAGTATCTAAACATTGGTAAAATATGCTGTAGTTCCACAGCGTTTTGCCGGTAGTGAACATTGACTGGGGCAGGTATCCATGAAATTTGGAAGAAGGCGTCATTGCCAGCATTTGTATCTTAGCATAGGGGCAAGTAACCACAGTTTGGTTCACATGGTCTACTGGTATGCTCACTGTGTGAAGTGTTTAGGGAATGTGAACATGGTTTAGGTAAATTGCCTAAAACGATAGGAAAAAACTGTAATCAAAGTGATACAAATAATTTTTTTTTTGAACAAAGATTCATTGGCTTTGGCTCATTTTCTGTGAGGAACATGAATCAGAAAACATTTTCAATGACCCCCCCCCCTGTATACCCCCCCCCATCACATTTATATTACACACAGGGTGTTCTGGACCCGGAGCTAGTTTAAGTGTGGAAATCAAAGGTCCTGTGCACCCTAATTTTCCCTTCCTCCTCTCTGTGTGTGTGTGTGTGTGTGTGTGTGTGTGTGTGTGTGTGTGTGTGTGTGTGTGTGTGTGTGTGTGTGTGTGTGTGTGTGTGTGTGTGTGTGTGTGTGTGTGTGTGTGTGTGTGTGTGTGTGTGTGTGTGTGTGTGTGTGTGTGTGAGAGAGGAGAGTAAAGCAGGTTCTCGTACCCTTGGTGCGAGAACCCACAGTGGGCGCCCACTGTTCCCGCACAAGGTTGCAACATTGTGTCAAAATTGGAGAACCCAACACTATCTTCACCCATATTCCCACACATTTCACCCTCTGACTTGCGGTAACCAAGTTTGGGGACCTGACACTATAAAAAAGCTCTGTCAGCGTCTTATCACGT
Source organism: Melanogrammus aeglefinus (assembly GCA_900291075.1). NCBI lineage: Eukaryota > Metazoa > Chordata > Actinopteri > Gadiformes > Gadidae > Melanogrammus > Melanogrammus aeglefinus. Next base: position 7,276 of record OLKM01004049.1, on the reverse strand, counting down.
TGCCATCTTATCACGACTGATCAAGATGGCAAAGCGATTCTCTGTTCAGACTGCCTTACAGATGTTTTTTGAAGAGACAGAGGGATTTGATGGTGATGCAGAGGAAATAGTGTCAGAAAGTGAGGACAACATTTCCGAAAATTCCGAGTCTGACACTGAGTTTGAAGAGGAGGATCAGAATCAGCCAGCTCCCAAACGTAGAAGAGCCTCAGGGCTAGCCCTTCAGCAGCCAGGACAAGCCTGCGAGCAGCCAGCCCCAGGACCATCCCATGAGCAGGCAGGACCAGCCCGCAAGCAGCCAGCCCCAGGACCAACTCGCAAGCAGCCAGCCTCAGGAGCAGCCCGCAAGCAGCTAGCCCCAGGACCAGCCCGCCAGCAGCCAGCCCCGGGACCAGCCGATGCGCAGCAAGCCGCAGGACCAGCCGGTGAGCAGCCAGCCATAGAACCAGCCATTGAGCAGCAGTCATTGGACTAGACTTTCAGCAGCTTGCAAATGACAACATATGGATGTCAAAAAATGGCAGAATTGAATGGTCTACCTGCTCAAGAAATGAACCCCCCCGTATGGCTGCGAATGTGATTCGGATGCTACCAGGACCTACACGCTTGGCAGTCACTCATGCACAAGACATCAAGTCTTCTTTTGACCTTTTCATGCCATCCCCTATCAAAAGAATCATCCTGGATTGCACCAATTTAGAAGGGATCAAAGTTTTTGGAGAGAGGTGGAAGGTTATGGACGAAACTGGTTTGGATGCTTACTTTGGGGTTCTCATCCTTGCTGGTGTTTTCAGGTCCAATGGGGAGGCCACTGAATCCCTGTGGGATGAAGAAACTGGCAGAGAACTTTTCCGGTCGACGATGTCTCTGGAAACGTTCAAAATAATTTCCAGGACCATCCGTTTTGATGACCGTGATGATAGACCAGCTCGACGGCAAAGAGACAAGCTAGCTGCCATCAGGATGGTGTGGGACAAGTGGGTGGCCCGTCTCCCCCTGTTTTACAATCCTGGGCCAAATGTCACAGTTGATGAGCAGCTGATGCCATTTCGGGGCCGCTGCCCATTTCGGCAGTATATACCATCTAAGCCTGCCAAGTATGGAATTAAGATTTGGGCTGCCTGTGATGCTGCGTCATCTTATGCATGGAACTTGCAGGTCTACACAGGGAAACGCCATGGAGGAGCCCCTGAGAAAAATCAAGGCATGAGAGTGGTCCTCGATTTGGCTCAAGGACTTTCTGGACACAATATCACGTGCGACAATTTCTTCACATCACACGAGCTGGGACAGGAGCTGCTAAAGCGGAAGCTGACTATGTTGGGAACAGTGCGCAAAAACAGGACTGAGCTCCCTCCCCAGCTGCTGAAAAAAGAGGACAGGCCTGTCCAGTCATCGAAGTTTGCATACACGGCTGACACGACCCTGGCATCGTATGTTCCAAAGAAAGGAAAAAATGTGGTGCTCATGAGTACACTGCACAGGGACGGGAGAATCTGTGGCCAGGAGCATCAAAAGCCTCGAAATGATCATGGACTATAATGCCACAAAAGGAGGGGTGGACAACCTCGATAAGCTGGTGACAGCTTACAGCTGCAAAAGGAAGACCCTACGATGGCCTCTGGTGATATTTTTTGATATGTTGGATATCTCCGCGTACAACGCCTTCGTCATTTGGAGAGCCCAAAGCCCAGAGTGGAATAGGGGAAAGCTGCAGAAGAGGCGTCTCTTTCTCGAGGAATTGGGGAAAAAGTTGGTGAGACCTCACATTGCAAGGAGACGAAACCTTCCAAGAACTCCAGTCTCTGCAGCCATTGTGAGGAGGATTCAGGAGGAACATGATGGTGCCCCATCCTGCCAAATTACAGAACCACCATCTGCAGAGCCTGAGGTAAGTGCGTGATGAGGTTGTAGTATAATAATTCATGTTTCTGAGAAGAGGAGTGTTAGTAAATATCCTTATCTTTTCATTATTCTAGATTGTGGCCGGCAGCACCAAAAAGAAACGCTGTGAAGCGTGTGGACCCATGATGGACAGAAAAACCCAATATACATGCAAGCAGTGCAAAAAATACATATGCAATGCACATACAGTGAGACTCTGCCCCTCATGTGTGGTATAGTCTGATATAAGTATAATTGCCATGTTCAAATGCCTTAATTTGTTGTTCAGACAGATGTTATTGAGTATGTTTATGTTTATGTTTCCCAGTTATGCCTGTTTATGATGCATTTCCTTATTTTGTTACATTTTAATAAGAAAATAAAGAAAAACATAAATGTGATTTAACAAAGGGAAAGGGAACAAATTTAACATATGTGTTGTTTATATTTCTTGCAATTGGGTTGAAGTAACCATCTGGTGAGTATTTAAAAAAAAAAGTTTGATTATGTTGAATTAAAAGGCAATGGGTCCACCAGACCCAGCAGCACCTCCTGTGTAACAAAAATATGAACACAATATGAAGTTAAAAACCAGTTTGTAGGGCAGTAAACTAGTCAGTAAGGCAGTGCAGCAGTTTGTAAGACGGTTCACCATTCTTTAGAGTTGTTTAAAATTACATAAGGTAGTCAACCAGTCTGCAAGTCAATAAACTTGTCCGTAATTTACACTAGTCCGTTATGTAACAAACCAGTCTGAAAGGTAGGAAACCAGCATGTTAGCTTGTAACCAGTCCGTAAAGTAATATGTCTCATAAAGATTATGGTTGGAAAAGTTTTAAAAGTGTTTCTCTATGGTTTGAATGTGTGGTGAGAACAGACCCGATAGAGACGATATTATGAATCTGAAACGACCGCGTTGGGTTCTCCGACGTTCCTGGTTCTTCCAAGTCCACAACAATCTGAAGTAGACTGAACCACGACATGGAGGAGAAAGGTATTGTTGCCGGGCAGGGCTTCAGCACCTCCGCCTCCTGCAGAGCCGAGGCGGTGGCCCTCGGCAGCGGGAAGTGGGGCTCAAGCGGGAGACATTCGCGGCCAACAATCCCTTTCTCCTCCATGTCGTGGTTCATGTTCTTGAGGGAGTCAAAGCCAAAGCTCCTTTCCTTTCTAGATGCTAGGTGACGACATATGAAACCACATCCAAATCAGCGCGCTTGAGCCTCTGTTTTTCTAAAGGCGAGCAGAACACTTACTGCTCGTTTTACTCCGAACGCAAGTTTTAGCCATTGGGGGACAATAGGCAGGCTAGGGGAACTCATATTTATGTTAGAAAGATTTAGCGAGATTTTCATGCCATGGCACATTTAACCATGCTTCCTCTGCTGCCCTCGTTAGGAGAGGCCGGTCTGCCGGGGGTCGGTTGAATGGAGTGGCCACAGTGGATGGTAAAGTGCACACATAAAAACACCAGGTTCCCATCTGACCTTCACACACGTGCTATGTAAACGTGCTATGTTAATGTGCTATGTTAACGTCCTATGTTAACGTGCTATGTTAACGCTGGGTGCAGACATGTGATTGACAGGCAATATGGATTCCCCAAACCAATCAGGGAAAAGATGTCCTATTGTGTTGGAAGTATGGTAGAAATTAATGGAGGCTTAAAAGGACATCGAGGCTAAACGGTGTGTCACGTGAATGTCGCCTTCGTGATAGCCGCAGTATGCATACAGGCTCTCAGTTCCTTGACTGTTATACCTGCCGCCACTGAAGTCGTGATAGCAAACCCGACCTTTATCTGTCACCAGGTTGTCAGTCTGGTGTACAGGTGTCTTCTATATCTGCTGTGATGAAGGCACTGGCAGGCGTCATCATCCCCATTGTTCCTGGTTTAGCTCCAAGCCGTGTTCTCTGCAGCGGTACACACTGTTCTCCGTCTCCTCCCTTCTGTTGGGTGTGAAACTGACGTAAAATGAACTTGTCCATTTGAAACTTCCCTGTCGCCTCTTCCCTGCCCGAGTTCCCTGAGCCTGACGTAGTTCTTCAGGGATAACTGGCCATATATCATAGCTGGTGGCAGTGTTTTGGTTTTAATATTTAATCAAAGCTGTGGTTAAGAGCCCACAGTGGTGCTCTTTGCTGCCGATACCGTGTTTAGCATTCAAGATGTATGTTTGTGAATTGTACCTAAAGCCTGGGGACAGCAGGCCAAGGATCGTCTCAGGTTCTGGTGTAGACGGATCACAGATACCCAGGCCAAGACATCCTCTACCTTGTGCGGATCATCGTTATTTCTATTTTTTGTAGGTGTTTCAGGTATGGGTGACATTTGAGCTAATCTCTTTAAAAAGATATCAAAGCTAATAATTAGCTAAATCGTTGTCAGATGATAGCGATGGGTTCCAAGACTGTTGCTCTCCACAAGGACTGTTAACCTGCTTGCTAACAAAGCACGCTCAACCTTGATTGGTCCATACGACTACAAACGGAAACCAGAACTTTTCCGATTCCAAACTCTTGGCCCCTACAAATTCTGCATTTATAGGCAGATATCTGTTGACAGACATTACACTTTGAACAAACAGGTACTTACATTTACATCTACATTCATAGCAATTAGCAGACGCTTTTTTCCAGAGCGAAAAAGTTTCTAAAAAAAATATAACGTTTAATGCTGTGGCATTCAACGTGGCATCATTCATGCCTCACAGACGAAAGCTTACGGTCCTGTGTTGAGATGAAGGTGACATCAAAGCCAAGGAAATAAATAGTTCATTGGGTATTATTTTGCAAATATATACATTGTTCAGTGCAATAGTCAGGTTGTTTTATTCAGGTTGACAGCTGACTGTATGCTCCAGTATGCGCAATAAAAGGATGACGACACAGAGAAACAAGGCATTTTTGAGGGGAATCAAATATTCATTATTTTATTTGAAAGTACGAGTTCAAACTGTTTTTGTTACATGCAGAAATTAAATTTTGATTTATCTGTAGCAGTTAATTGAGTTCATAAATGCAACACTTTAGTTTTATAAATAGAATAAAGTTAAAAAAAAAAGATTGATGCAGTGTTATCTTCATTTTAGATGTCGGGGTTTTGTGGCTCCTGGTATACTTATTTTTTCGGAAACGGGTCCACATGTCTTTTTTAGTGTTCAAGGTTGCCTACCCCTGCTATAGATGTACCGGGAAGACCAGTGTGTCTGTGTGTGTACGCATGCATGTACTTATGCGTGAGTGTGTGTGTGTAATCTATTACCGTGTTTTAGTGAGAAAGATTGGTAAAAGGTTATGTAAAAGCAATCAGTGGCTTTTCTAATGGTGCAGAGAGGAGCTCATTACAATAACCCCGTCTTGCTCTCTCACAGATCGCCCACATGACTCGCAGCGTCCAGGCCATCCTCTGGGACACTGGATGTAAGTGACGTTGCATAAATACATTTTCTTCCATTCTGCAAACTTAATAATCAATACTTCAGGTAAAACATAAATAGATAAAAAATAATGTAGGGTTAAAAAGTTAAAATGTTAATATAATGAATCTTAACCCATGTGTAATGTGTAATTAGAATGTGTGAAGGTGCTGCAAGCGCACGGAACTAATGTTTTTGTTCCTAGTTTCCCTATGTCAGTTTAATTTATGCAAAGTAGTGGTGGATTCAATGATTCGTTTCCGTGACCCAGTTCGCGTGAGTCAGTTCACCAAGAGGAGTCGTTCGCAACTGTTTCGCTCGTTCTTTCAGTCGAGTTTCCGGTAGCACTGAGTCTGACTGACTCAGCTGAGAACGGTGCAACGTCGTGCATTCCATGATGCGATTTACCGCTACTGGAAACCACTGAGCGCTGAACGAACAAACATTTGCGAACGACTCCTCCCAGTTCAGTCGAGTTTCCGGTAGCACTGAGTCTGACTGACTCAGCTGAGAAGCTGCAATGGCGTGCATTCCATGATGCGATTCACCGCTACCGGAAACTAGGCTGATTCGCGAACGAGAGTTCAACTCAGACCATCCAACTGGTGGGGGTGGGGGTTTGATGGGTTTTAATAAATGCGTGAAACTGTGAAGCAAATACAAAATTGTGTCTGGTTAAATATCTTAGCATCTGTTTTTAATGGCGTTTGAGTTCATCAACAGCTCTATTTAATGTATGCATAATGACATGTCCTTAAAGGAATATGCTAAGGATCAAAATGCCCCCTTCCCCCAATTCAAGGTGAAGTTTGACTTAGACAAATCAAACACAGCGGGATGAGGTAGTTGATTATCGGATGTTTAACAAATCAGCAAGATTGATTTAGCAATGATGGATTTTAAAAGTAATTTATGTACAGTTGTGTTTATTCTGGGCATATTCGATTTTTCTTGGGTTAACAGCAACAACGCAATTGTGAAGATAGCCACCCACTCAAGAATCAATCAAGATCCACGATGGTTGGGGTTCCGGGTCACGTGCGGCAGAATGACGAGACAGATTGACGAGACATACATATATTTTATTAATCTGCCATGACACAGAAAATACAAAGACAACATGTATTTACCATTTCACTGATATTTAATCGTATTATCGTATGCTCACTAAGCCCATTTGTTTTTTTTCCCAAAGAAATCGGTTGATTTCTTCTTGCATACGATTGGCTGGCTCTCGTGAGTCGTGACGTCTCTCAGGCAGTCCCTCTTCAGGCACTCACTGAGTGAGTAGACGAACTGTCAGCGAGTTGTGGGTCTGGGAGGAGTCGTTCGCGAATCATTTGTTCATTCAAGCCTGGTTTCCGGTAGCGGTGAATCGCATCATGGAATGCACACCATTGCATGGTTCTCAGCTGAGTCAGTCAGACTCAGTGGAGTGCTACCGGAAAGCCGTTCGTTCATTCAGTCGAGTTTCCAGTGAATTGAATGGTGAACGAGAATCGGTTCGTTATTCCTAAAGACGTTGCCATGCCGTAATTCCGACGCCTCATTGTTCCGACGTCTTAATGGTCCGAATATTCCCTTTAGATGGACATTGCCCCATGCCAACGTTCCAATGTTACGAAACAGAGACCCCATTGTTCCGAAGGGCCGTTTTATCGGATAGGTCAAACAAGGGGCATTAGGCCGACGGTTCAATATGCGGAATAGGCCTACATATAAGTTGTTATCTCTCTCTCTCTCTCTCTCTCTCTCTCTCTCTCTCTCATCTCTCTCTCTCTCTCTCTCTCTCTCTTCTCTCTCTCTTCTCACACTAAGAAGCAAATACAACCTAGCCTACCATACATTTCACGGATGATATTGGAGAGCCCAAGTGACAAATGAGATGAGAGAGACAGAGGAGCGAGGTATAAATATTAATTATGTGTAGCCTATCCTGCATATTGAACCGTTGGCCTAATATGCGCCTCCTTTTA